>JAXISO010000121.1:0-121020 GCA_036785465.1 Colletotrichum agaves | reverse complement strand
AAATTATTTACTAATAACTAGGATTTAATATTATAATTTAATTATATTATTATCCTAGTTAATAAAAAGATTTATAATATATTATTTATAATTAATAATAATACTATTTATTATAGTTTAACTAAGTATAAGTAAATTACTTATAATATATTAGCCTCTAAGATTTATATTATAATTACTAGGATAGACCTAGCTTTTACTATTATATTAATTCTCTAGAAGATTATTAATAAACTATAAATCCCTAATATAATACCTACTATAATATATACTAATTTATATTTACTATATAAGTACTTTATTAAACTTAGTACTATAAAAGAGAAATAATTAATAATTAATATTATAATTCTCTATTAATTATATAAGTAATAAGAGTTTACTAAAGTTTAATAAGTTAATAGTAAAGATAACCCTACTAATACCTTTATAAAGGCCTTACTAAATAGAGCCTTATACTAACTTATTAATATTAATAGGATTATAATCTATATAGAAGAATAAGTTACTTAAATAAGTAAGGAGTAGAGAGTAGAGAGAATATATTTTATATTATTAGAGTATATTTATAATTATTATGAAACTATTTAATTTATATATTTAGAAGAGTATATTAGGTAAATCCTAGTATAAGAGAAAAACTACTAGTATTAGGATATTTACCTATATTACTAGATCCTATATGGATCCAAGGCTTTAGAGTAGATACTCCAGTAGTTACACAGTTATGTGATCCACACGTGACTATATGTGACTCTTCTTAACTAGATATTACTCCTTCCTCTAAGGCCTCCCTCTCTAAATAACTTTATTTTAATTAACTCACTTTTACTTTAAATATAGTAGACTTATTATCTCTACTACTAAAGTACTATAACTAGCTAGTATAGTGAATCCTATACTAAGTATATATAAATATTTCTTTATTATATTATTTATTAAGTACTTTCTTATTTATTCCAAAGTAATATTTTTTATTTTATTATTATACTTAATAATAATATAAAAGATTTATTATTTTATTATATGTTTTTAAAAAATTAAATAATAAATAGTTTCTTTTTTAAATTACTTTTAATATTATTAATTTCAAATTAAATATTTAAATTCAGTATAAGTTAATTATAATTACTTTAATTATTATTCTTATATTTTAATTTAGAATTTCTTAAATAATATATATTTAATTAATAAATTAATATTAAATTAAATTATTAAGGAAGTATTAATAAATCAATTAATCTTTTTACTCTTAAAATCTTTAAGTATTCTTATCTTTATTTAAAATATATTATATTCTTTTTATTTATAATTATTTAATTAGATTTTATTCTTATTAATTAACTACTTAATAAAGTCCTAGTATTTTTATCTTAAATTTATATTTTATTTTACTTTATATTATAAAGTTCTCCCTATATATTAATAAGTATTATTAATTAATTCTTATTAATTTAATCTTAAGTAATTTCTAAAAGAATTCTAATATAATTTTAATATTTAAATAATTTCTTTAATAATTTATATTTCTTCCATATAAATAAACAAAATATATTAAAGATTGATAATATAAAATAAAAAAATAATATATTAAATATAGGTAAAAATAGTTTTTTTAATCCCCCTTTTCTTAGGAACTAGGGGGTTATTACTCCTTAAGTAAAGACTACCTAGTAAGTCCCCAGAGGTCCCTAGAAATCCCTAACTCCCTTAATTTATACTAAAACTAATAAAATACTACTAATTATACTAATATACCTAATTATTATTTATTATACTATATTATATTCCTTAGGCTCTCTCTAGCCTATAACATTACCCTCCTCATACTATCTTAAGGCGGCGGGTAATCTGGCCACACCTAAGTAATATAGTGGCATCAGTGTGGCTAGGTTCTAGGGTATAAGGGTTTCTTATTTGAGGCTGAACTTTGTGACTTGAAGGCAATCACGGAGTTGAATTACCCCACCTACCACACCCAGGACCTCTCAGTCATGGAGATAATACAAGCACTTGCAGTGCAACAGGCAGTCAGGGACTCTTTAGTTAATCAAGATTCATCTGCCTGACAATCATTTGCCCTAGCTAATGATGCCGATGGAACGAATAAGTGCTTGTTCATTATGTGGCATTGCAGAGGTACTGCTTCCAGGCACAAAGCCCTTTGACAAATTTGTCTATGGGCTTGGGATGAACGAAAATCTTTCCTTACTTGTTGGTGCGAAGGGCGTGAGAACACGTCAAGCTCCTGTTCTTTTGGTTCTAATAACGATTCGAGCACGGTTGGACGGCAGATTCACCGTGGACTTTCTCTACTCGTTGGACAGGTGAAGCAGTGGCTGGATCTAAGGCACCCTAGAACTCCATGTCGTGCATTGGATCTCGGAGATTATTTCATTCCCATGTTGAGCTCATATCGTCACGAGACATCGGACCCCACACATAATGCTGATGGCAAGTGGTTTGTCCCTTTGGGTGGTGATAGTTATTCCATTGAATCAAATCCTTCAGCACGTCCATCAACCGCTTGAACATGCAGCCAAGACAGTAAGCTTTGCCAGCAAGTAAGAGCCGTTAATCTCTACTCGCATCACACTTCAAACAAGTGTCCACGTTCGTCAAGAAATATGTCAGCTTCTTCATACGTCCATATTTTCATTTTTCAAACACTCCAGAAGACATTCCAGTACATTTGAATCCTGGAGCTAGTCCGCCTAGCTATTTGCACGAGTTGAATGTAGCTGCGGTAGGTCTCAAGGCTTTGAACTCATTTCAAGTTGTTTACCTAGCAGGGAGAAGGTAATAGCATTCTTAGTACGGTTTGTCGAATGCTCATCCGCGCCTGTACATCATCTAGGTGTTTGCCTAGGCTCCGTTGAGGTTGATTCACTTGGGAGTGCATTGTCTGCCCAAAGTTGATTTGGAAAAACATATAGGGCGAAGCCCGCGCGGACGGTCACAAATGTGGAGTTTGGAGTTCGGCGACGGTTCAAGAAGCCAAAAGTTCGGGCTTCGGCACGGCACGGCACACTGGCTGGGCTTGGTCAGCAATGACGTCTCATTTGAAACTAACTTCCCTCATTAGCTACCCACATTCAAAATACCTGTCCAAGAGGCTCACCTCAATAGTTCTGCGTCTTCCACCCAACTTTGTTGACGTTCCATCAGATTCAGGATTTTCACTAGCCAACCACAATGCCAGGGGCCAGAGCTGTTGTCAAGACTCTAGATCACCTCGTGCTCACCTGTGCGAATATTCCCAAGACGGTCTCATGGTACAGCACGTACCTTGGCATGAAGGCAGAAACCTTTACCTCACCCTTGGAACCCTCAGTTCAGAGAACAGCACTGACGTTCGGCCCAAACAAGATCAACCTACACCAACAAGGAAAGGAATTCGAGCCCAAGGCCAAGACAGCCCTTCCAGGTACCGCAGATGTTTGCTTCCTCGTGCAGGATGGCACCAATCTAGAGGACCTCATCAAGGGGTTCCAAGCCGATGGTATCCAAGTTCTCGAAGGCGAAAAGGTGGTTGCAAGAACCGGTGCTCAAGGACCTATCCAGAGTATCTACGTGCGCGACCCTGATGGCAACTTGATCGAGTGTGTTACCTCCTCTCAAGCTTTTTGGCGTTCATAACGTTCCTTGAGTGGTTTGCTGACAGTGTATGCTTAGACTATCTCACTACAAATCGTGACGTTGACTCCTGACGAAAGTTCTGAAACTATCCCTTGCGTGGGATACGAAAAGAACGGCAGCTATCCTATGACACTTTTCCTATGAAATTCAGCGCTCGACTATTCTTTTGCACTTGGACGTCAAGAATGCTTCGCCATTCAGATGTGAGGCTTTGGAAGCAGACATGTGGTCTGAAGTTATCGAGCAATCATCACTCTATCAAATTGTTTGGCCACTACTCACCTCGCCATCATTCGTCTCATTAAATATCTTAGCATTCCTGAGCTGTGTTTGTGTCTGAATGCTGGCCTCTCCAGAATTAGTATGAATGTTGAAGGGATATCCTCGCTTCTGAATACCGGCTACTGGCGGCCGCGTCTTCCGTTACAGTGTGCGGTAGGATTCCTCACGAGGCTTCATCAAGTTTGGTTCTTGAGTCCATCGCACGCTTGTCAATTTGACGGCCCTATTCTGTCCCGCCTCATGTTACTTTGCTGTTCGTGTCTGGTCGTTTATGAGAGCCTTTTCAACAGTAATCCCAAAACAGGTAGCCCATATCGTTCCTGAACATTGGCTCGGTATATATGGCGAAGAATCCATCGCAATGGACGTTCTGTAGTAAAGTCTTGTATCAATTTTACTAGGGGGGAAAATACTTTACTTTGGCTGTGTCGCTCTCCCGGGGAATTTCTCTTCTTAATAAATGTACAGGGCATCGGTCGGACTCTCTAATGTATATCGAATAGTAAGATTTGGTACGCATCCGCTTGACGAATCCATATGTTGAATGACGTCACATTGCTGCTGTCCGGCAGTCGATTTCCGTTCTAGTGGGAACTGCCTAGTGCCCCGAATTCACTGTTGTGGTAGTTGTTGCAGGCGGCAAAAGATGCTGCTGCTAACTAGCCAACACAACAGGCATGACTTGTGATTAATTCCTTTTCGTGCTAGTTCTGTCACCGGGCTTCCGTGAAATGGATGGCCCCATCTAAAGAGCTCTTGAGACTCAAGGGCTTACAGCATCTCATATCGATCGCGTCATCAACTCCAAAGTTACTCAACGCCGATACATCATCTCTTGGTGCGCTCTGTCCGATCCCGGCCAATACTGCTCAGGCGGCCTTGAAGCGGGGTCCCGAGATCGCTCCGCTTGACTGGTTCGGAACTGCGCTGTGCTCGACCGGACCCTTCCATGTTCCCCGGATCTCCCAGCAGGCTAGTAATAGCTTCTTACCTCCGCACCACGGATGAGGACATCCCGAGTTTTGAGTGGACTCGACAACTTCAATCTAACTCTTCTTGCCGATGAGCAGCCCGTACGGCCACTTCTACTCCGCCCTGAGAAACTGCACTGTGCCTTCACAAGACACCGATCATGACCGGCGACACCAAAGAGACACGAGTTCAACAACTCCAAAGGCCAGCTGAGCCGTCAACAGAAACGGAAACTGAACGAATGAAAAATGCCCAAGACCATGAGCCAGTCATCGATGAGGCATGGTTAGCAAGAGAGAAGCGACTCCGCCGGAAGCTCGACTGCACTTTGATGCCAATCGTATGGATCCTATATCTTTTCAACTACTTGGACAGGAACAACATAGCGTACGTTTGGAACGTCCTGATCTGAAACGTTTCGCTGACTTGACACGTAGCCAAGCCAAGCTCGACACTTTCGAGGCCGACTTAGGTCTCAAAGGCGAAAACTTCAACACGGCAGTTTCCATTCTCAACGTTGGGTAAGACGGCTATTCCGTCCTTACCGCGATCCACGAATCGACTGAAAGTTTCGAATCGGTAACGGCTGATACTTCCTACAGATATATGATCATGCAAGTACCGAGTAACATGCTCCTCACTCGAGTACGACCTTCCCTGTTCATACCCTTCTGGGTGTGCACCTGGTCATGCATCTCGGCTGCCACCGCTGGAGTGCACAACTACTCTGGTCTAATTGCAGTGCGCTTCTTTTTAGGTGTTTCGGAAGCGCCATTCGGACCGGGTGCCTTTTACATCCTATCCTGCTGGTACACCAAAAGAGAACTAGCCCTTCGAACGGCGATTCTCTACTCGGGCATTGTGCTGGCCACTGCATTTGGGGGTTTGCTTTCAGCCGCTATCTTCGCAGGGCTTTCCGGTGTTCATGGCGTAGCGGGGTGGCGCTGGCTCTTCATCATCGAAGGCGCTGCAAGCTTTGGTCTCGGGTTGATAGCCTTCTTTTTGATACCTGATTACCCTGAGTCGAATTCCGGCTTGGCCAGATGGCTTCTAACGAAAGAAGAAAGAGAAGTGGCGATGGAACGAATCGCCCGTGATCAAGTGTCGAACCAGGAGTCAAATGACTCTGTATGGTACGGGCTAAAATCCGCGGCCACAGATTATAGGGTTTGGGTCTTTGTAAGTGGTTCAACCGTGTACATCCAGCGACCTTTTGAAGGCAACAAGCATGCTGACTGCGTTCACGTTTTAAGGCCTTCATTCTTTGCAGCAATCACACAGCCTACGGCTTCAACAACTTCTACCCTACTATCGTACAAGGTTTCAAGCTTGGAAGCAGGACTGTCACCCTGCTCTGCACAGCCCCGCCCTACGTAGTGGGTGCTGTCGTTTCTCTGCTCGTGGCCTACTCGAGCGATATCCGAAGTGAACGTGGTTTCCACGGCAGCGCTCCGATGGCGGCGGCTGCGGTCGGGTTCATCATTTCCGTGGCGACGCTCAACGTCCCTGCGCGATATTTCGCTTCTTTCCTGTACATTTCTGGGTGTTTCTCAGTCAACGCGATTGTCTTCGGATGGGCTGCGTCTTCTGTCAGCCAAACGCCGGAGAAACGAGCTTGCGCCACTGCTATCATCAACGTCTTTGGTCAGTTTGGCAACATCTGGAGTCCCTATTTCTTTCTCCAGGCGAGTCCCCGCGTTACGTCAAAGCTATGATTCTCTTGATTGCCTTTTCCGTGGCTAGCATTTTGGGATGTGTGTTCATGAAGTGGACTCTGAAGCGGGACAATAAGAAACTTGTCGAAAGGTTTGCTGGTACGGGCACAAGTCCTAACTTGTATACCCTTTGAGTTGAAAGACGTAGCAGCGAAGTTGCCCTGAACTAAATAGATGGAGTGGTTAGAAAAACATGTAATATTTATTACGACTAACTGTTCATGAGCAGACGTTAGATCCCAACGCCCCAGTTTTCTGAAAAGCAACCTCCAGCGGGTACCCATTGCCAGCGTTGTCGTACGTGATTGTCTCGTATTTGGAGGACTTCGTGACGTGGATGCAGAATTTGCTCATTCCTGTATCAGGGCTGATAGCAGTATCAAACTCCCAGTAGTGGAATAATTCTCCCCAAAAGCCTGACGCAGAACCGCCCTGGAAAGTTGCTTTTCTTGTGGTAATGAACGAAGCGCCGTTTCCGTTGCGGTCCGCGTAGGTCAGCTGGACAGACAGATCATTCGGGTTGCGACCAGTTTCGGCAGCTGGCCGAATAGGGATGCGGCCCCCAAAGGAGATATTTACCATCATCTTTGTGGAACAATCCGCTAATGGAGGGCTTGAATTCAGTGGCGACTATGAGGTCGCTAAGATTGACGCTGGCAGGCACTCTATGGATCATGCGTGTGAAGACGTCGGCACACATTATTTGGAAGGCGTCCGGGTCTGCCCTCGCTTGCATGGTATTGCTGCCGTCGGCACCGAAGATGCGCTTGTCTGAGTTGAGCGTGTCGGTTGGTGCCGGCAACCAAGGGCTTCTTCGTTGTCCTGTCCAAGTACTCGGCCACAAAGACATTTTCGAAATCGGAAGACTCGATATCAAAGTGCGCAATCGTGTCGTTGTTGGAATCCGCCTCAACCAGGCCGATGTCAGGGGAATCAACACTGTGAGCCCCTCCAAGCATGTGGCCACACACTACCATGAGAATCATGTCCTGGGTCGAGCAGCAGGCTTTGTGGACGCGCTCTGGGTCACCTCTAAATCAGTCTGTGGCTCGGGAACGCCCGCAGGCCCAGCCTCCTGAGCACCGATACGGTTGTTGGAGGCACTTGCCGATGTTCTCGGCATGGTCCAATTCAAAGAAGATGGAAGCATCCAGACCGCCGGTGCCGGCTGCGGCGTCATGCGTTGCCATACCATGAAAGGCGCTTCGGATCCATTGGGCAGAGTTTCGACGGCCCTGAATATTGGTGCCAAAGCCGCACACAATCACACCTTGCCATAGTTAACTGGTTCGATTCAGCGGTTGAACAGAACTGAGATCTAACCATCAACGAAACCCCTTCACAGGTAGCCAGACTGGAGAGAGAGGTGGTCCTCGATATCATCGTAAACAGGCGGCCAGACGTACTCCGTTGAGACCAGGGACGCCAGAACGATCGTGGCCACGGACTCTGCCTCATAGCTGCGTGCGGACTATTGCGATAAATAGGAACGAATGACCAGAAAGTCTGCGAGCGAACTTCCGTTCGTCTCATTGCATTCAAGGAGCAGGTCGTTTTATGCATTTTCTTCGCTCATTTCTGAGCACTCGACACTGCAACGTTCGACGGAACGATCCATGGACCCTGCAGACATGCAGCCATGAACAGAGGTCTCCGCGCCGGAAGCCCGGTATCTCGTGTTAATCTGCGAGGATGCTCAAAAAAAAAATCCTGCTTAATTGCCGAATGGGAGGGCGGCTATCTGCCCAGCTCAGGCCGCCGTGGATAGTATATAACAATTTAGCTTTTCTATAGGCAGGGGTCGGCCAAATAACAGAAGGAGGACGTCAAAATACCGTTATCCGTCGTGAATCTCCCCCAGATATGCTTTTTCTTAAGTTCTAAATTAGCTCATTTTCGGAGACAAGGCCTCCCTAGCTCAACCCCGATGCGGCGTGGAGCAGTGTCTCTAGCCCAATAAGACAGCTGGAAATACCCATCACGCAGCCCTGAATCCGGGCGATCAGACGGTGTCGCGGTGGCTCGTGGCTCGAAGCTCAGGCTCACTCACATATCTGTACACTGTGTTACACCTACAAAGGCATCTCAAACGTTACCTCAGCGCGTCAAGGAGCACGATTTCAGATGGCCCTAGTAACAGTGAAATTTTAGTCACGCTAACATTTGAGATGCCTGTGTAGGTGTAAACGACAAACATTCGTATGGGGTTCGGTCGATCTGGGCGATGAAATTCGTAGATGGGAATCGGGCAACTTTACCGACGATTAAACCAATAATCCGCAGTCACTTGACATCGTTCGTACGACGTGTTGTTTCTGTTCAGGTGCTGGACATGGTAGGTAGGGCACGCACAAATGACGGACGACGGCGCCAAATTGGAGTAGCGGATTATTAGATCTCAGCAGTACTCGCGAGCATCGGAAGCGTGAACATCAGGAGTATCTCATATCCTCAGCACATGACTTTTGGACTTTTGACTTTCGCAGGTACGAGGAGCAAGATCTTAGGTGACCGCCTGGTCTGCTTCAGTTTGTGAAGGCGAGCATTGTCCGCGATGCGCCAATGAGTACGACTTCAATCGAAAGTTTGTTTAATCAGCGAGGAGAAACTACTGGGCAATCCCCACCTCAGACCTAGAGAGATGAGGAGACGGAAAAAGCAGATGTCCGAGAGCTTCTTCCGGCAGAGCAGTTCTTCCGCTCCTCGGCCCCTGGAAGGATTATGCCGTCATCGAAGTCAATCCGTGGCACTCCTCCCGTGTACGAGAACCATACCCAGGCCGTTGTAAGCCACCTCTAGTAAGTATCTAAGAAATAGCCAAACATGGGCGACGCGTCTATCCTCCACATACCAACTGCCCTCATCTTTGGCGGCAATGGCAAAACCGCCCGCCAGCTGACCAAGATCCTACTCGACGGCGCCACACCGTACACTGTTTTCAGCGTCATCCGGAACCCGGACCAAGCTCCGGATCTGAGAGCCATCGGCGCCAAGCCTGTCGTCCAGGATATTGCAACCGGCTCGGAGGCGGACTTTATCAAAATCATTGAGGGAACCCGGCCCGACGTCGTGGTGTGGGCGGCTGGCGGCAAGGATGCCGAATCCGCCGAAGCCGTCGACAGGGACGGCGCCATCCGCGCCATGGATGCCCTAGCCAAAGCCAACGTCAAAAGTAAGCGCTACATTGTCATCAGCGCCCTTGACGTTCGCGACCGCGACAACAAGCCCGTCCCGGACTGGTACTCGGAAGCCGACGAGAAACTCAGCGACCGCATGTGGGGCATCATCGGCCCCATCTTGCGGGCCAAGCTGGCCGCGGATACAGAGTTGAGGGTGGGAAACGCGGCTCGCGGACTTGACTACACCATCGTACGACCTGGTGGCTTGGGAGAGGGACCTGGTGAAGACAGGATCCGGGCCGGCAAGGTGGGAACTGAAGGCATCATCTCCCGCGAAGATGTCGCAAGAGTGATCTACGCCTCTATACATAACGACAAGACTTATGGACTGGCTTTCGATGTTTTGGGACCCGGAGAAGGCGATTCAACCGTCAAACAAGCGGTTGCAAGGGTGGCGCGGGATCAGGAAGACACGTTTGAGGGCTACTACTAGGCTCGCCGTCGACAAGTTCCTCAAGTACATGGACACTTCCACCATCCAGTTGGTTGCCCTGGGCTCCAGCGCACAAGTACCAGAAGATCTTGGCACCGGTTTGATTAGTGCATTACCAGATAATACAGAACTCAAAGGACATCAGCAGCCGGCGGGATACATCGCTGTACCTTAACTTTGTTAGATGAATTTAGACCCTTGTTGAAAGCCAACTGCATGTATCCCTCGTCATGCTGTACATCTGAGGTACTTTCGAGTTTGGTTTCTCCCCAGAAATGGAACGACCAAAGTGTAATGTGAAAGATTGCCATTGGGAATGAAGATTGCAATTTTGTCATATTGTATGCCTGAATATTTCTCATGTGGGTATTGTGGTGGATTCCGAGTATTCTCTCTTCTCCTCTGGTCGATTGGTGGGTCTTTTGTGCAAGGCCTGCTAATAACTCTCGTGATCATCAGAGTGACTGTTTCAAGCGCAGAGCTTTGGATTATTCCAGTTTTTGTATTGCGTATGCTGTAGGACGTCACCTGAAATGGTACCCATTATAACATGGTCGCCCTTAATGGACAGCTGGAAATGATGACTGCCTTGTTCCACAGCCGTGTGAACCTCAAGAGGGCGGCATTAACCCTCGAACTGATCGTCGGTTTTCGGGCAGACATCCATGTAGGCTTTGAAACTGCCTTGCGCCATCTTACTGCCATTTTTCAGACCTAAACCATTATGATTTCTACATAACATAAAAGTGACTGCTTGGATCTGATACGTTACACTGGAGGATTCATCAAGATTCATCAGCTAGAGTGCTATACAACACCAGGCTGCTCATATAAGGTCTATAGACATACGGCCGATACATCCACCTAACGTTTTCGTCAAGAACGACACAAATTCTGTAAACTTCGGTTGCAATGATGACACGATTTAAACGCCTTGTGCAGTTGAATTCTCTCGAAATGGCAACTTTCAGACGTCAACTAGTTTACCACTAGGCTCAGGCTTGAGCAGCGAAAGGCTTCCTTCCATAAATCGACCAGCTGAGGAAATTTAGCATCAAACGATTCTGGTGGCCATGGCACAGTACTCACATGGTAGAGTAGGTATGAATGGTTCTGTCGGTCATCTCCTTGCGCACCTGCATCGCCAGAATCATAACCTCCTCCTTCGTCCACTCATGAGCTCTTGTCAATGGTGCCATGATGCACCCTTCCAAGTTTGCCACGAAGTTTTCAAGATTCCAGTGACCAAGTTCCTTGTATTTCAGATCTTTGGCCCATGGATTGGAAGGCCATTTGAACTTTTGTGCATGAACGTCCTCGAAGCCGACCTCGGCCATCACTTCACGCAGTACGCTCAGATCGTTGAGGAAAGGCCGACCAAATTTTTCTGCAGCTTCGCCCCAAAGTCGACTGTATTTCAGAAGGCTGCTGTCTTCCTTGAGCGTTCCATCGTCGGACCTGGGCTGAAGGTCGACCTCGTTGAGCTCAAGGTACCCTCCAGGATTCAGATTGCTGACAACGAAAGGTTATGATCGACGAACATTGATAATCGAGAGCTAACAAAAGCAAGCACAAGGATGTTGAAAGCGTGCGACTTACTCGTAACAATTCTGTATGTATTCTTTCCAGCTGCTGATGCTCGAGGTCATCATTCGACTGTGGATATAGTCAAACGGCTGTGAGTAGGTCCAAGGCTCCTCAATGTCGTCCACCACGAACTTCACGTTGGAAAACGTGCTATATACAGTCAATGAAAGCGTTGGAGAATGAGAGGGAGGTTAGGATACGCACAAGTCGGGTTGGATGGCTGAAAGATCAACGCCGATGACCTGGAGAGAAGTGTTAGAAAGTGCGATGCGCATTTGAAAAGCGGCAATTGCAATTACCTCGGCCTCTGGGTGATCTTCTCCAAAGTCCAGAGCCCAAATGCCTGTTCCTGTGCCAACATCGAGGACACGTCCGACCTTCGAGTTCGGATCGTTTGGAGGAGAGGTTCCAAGGCGACCGTCGAATGTTAGGATGAACATGTTATGCTGCACATCTGTCCGTACCGTTTGATTAGCTGTGAAATCGGCGAGCTTCATGTAGGCATGATTGGATACCTAGCCGCTCGTTCTCCCGATCATCGTTTGGCATTGTGTATTCTATTTTGTGTCAAGAGCATTTCGAGATACCACTAGATTAGAACTGTAACCCACTGCCATCTTTGTACATGTGGTAGGTTCGCCCATTCTCTTCGCGGTATTGACGCACAGAACTGCGAATACTAGTGGTGGAGGATACAACGCTCTACCACCCGTCGCTATTAGCAAAGAGCTCAAGAATTCCACCACATGGAATCCAATGCTTACCTCGCCTCTCAAAGAGTCGTTGTCGGTGAACTCTTCATCGGACTGCTGATGGAGGCTTATTTAGTGAAATCCCGAAAGCGCCTTTGGTGCAGACACAGTACCTCCTCGGGAGCAACTTCAACTTCAGTTATAGGCCCCGCGTTTGCATGTCCCGTGGACGTCTGGCCGACTGATTCGGCTATCGCTGCAGTTGGCACGGCCGCAGCTGGCACAGTGGCTGTCGAATCGGCCAATGGGTCGACGCTTCGCTCTCGGTTGGTTTCCGACATGGTAGATTGCGGCAACTATAGCACTACCAAGCTTCTGGGCAAAAATTTTGAACTCGAATTTTCTTTGAAGTCGCAAAATCTTTGGGGGAGATGGCGAAAACTGAAGCGGATGATCCGGTTTATAAGTGTTCCAAACACTGGCGCAGCCTGAGGTGTTTCCCCTCTCTCTGACCGGGGTCTCATGCATATTTGCGGCGTACGGCGCGAATGCTGTTGGAACCAAAAACAAACTGGCGTATCAGCATCCGAAGGACCGTTGGACAGACAAGCATTTGCGGCCTTTGGAGCCAGCGCCTACTGTTCAAAGACAACGCTCCCGGAGTGCTATACTCTCTTCGGAAGGAGGCGGGCGCGGAAGACGCTCCGTCAGATATGGGCGAGCATGGCTCGGGGCCAAGAGCAGGTGCACACGCAGCAATCACCAACACTCGATGCGAGTATCTTTAAATGGTATGCTAACCGAGGACAGGGTTGCTTCCACGTGCAGCAAAATTGCAGCCGAATCATGATCGCCTGATCCAATTGGACCACTTTCAGTTCGTGACTTGGAGGCCTGTCCACAGTGCTATCCTGCATTGATTTACACCAAGAACCTTAACATTTCAATTGTAGCTCACGTGAACGTGGTCCCTGAAAACATGTCAGATCTCATCCGAAGGCTGTTGTAAAACTTGGGAAATGACTGACCAGTGGTTCTGGGTGACGCTGTTGCGGTCCTCCATAGGCTTCCATGCGGACCAAGGCTTGACAGAGTCCACAGACGGCTGCCAAATCTTTTGACCCCAGATCACATACTTCAGATCCAGTTTGCCGCGATTGTTCATGACCCATTCAGCAATTTCCTTTCCAGAGACGGTCGGCACCTATGTTCAAATTAGCCCTGCGCCTATCTAGGACACGATAAGGGCGTAGAATCGAACAAACTCACGCCGCCGTCATCAGAGCACATCATATCGGTTGCCTTTCCGCAGCAGTGGTCCGAAGTACCGGGACAGGCGCAGTCGCGAACGCACCCAATCTCGCGAACTCTGCCGGGGAAGGCAGCGACGATCTTCTTCGCACCGCTGACAGCCACCTGCTTACACGCTCCCACGGAGGGGATCGTGGGCGCCTTGTAGCCCCCAAAGCCAGCCGCAGACGAGGAGCAGCACTTGAAGCTGCTGGGCCCGGGGCATTGGTTGGAGGCCGAGGTGCCCGCGCAGTCGCTGGCGAAGCGACAGTTGCCGCCGCCGCCGCAGGAGGCTTTGGTGCAGCACTTGACGTTGGCCGGGTCCTTCGGACAGGCGCTGTTGACAGTGGTGCCGCCTTTGTCCGAGCAGCTGCTGGTGGTCACACAGACACCTGAGGGGTGTGTTAGGTAGGTACTTCGTGTGGTTTGGTGAGGATGCCGTTGACCTACCAGCTCTCCCACCTGAACCGTAGCACGGTTCGTTGAGGGCTGCGAAGGCTGCTGTGGCCGAGATGGCGGCGACGAGGAAAGATTGGAGCTGCATGATGAAGTTTTTCCCTCTGTGGTTTTTGTCGAGACAGTCATGAAATGTGTATGTCGAGTTTCTTGCGAGGTTCGCGATCGCAAAGGCAGTATTTGTAGTCTGCAATCATGATGGCGGGTCAGCAACCCAGAACTGCCGTGTCTATCTTGCCGGCTGCCGCAAGGCAACGCAACCATGCCAGCTTCTAAGATTCATTTCCAAATCCAGGTCCCTCGGGTTGTATCGCGTTCTTTTTTTCATCTTGGCTCCTGTCATTGCAACTCAGGCAAGGCTGCTTTCAGGATCGTCTTCTCTGGCATGACTTAGCGTTGACGTATGGTAAGTCTCCCTTGAATGATTTTCCCTAGGGGGACCAGCCACCTTGCGTACTGTTCCAGGGACTGGCTTCAAGGTGAAATAATTTGACTAGTCAATTAAGACAAGGAGTAGGTCTCATAAGCCTAGGGGCCCGGCTTGAACATGATCAATCCTACAATCAGCCCTGCCTGGATTTTGACCATGACTAGCCTTATTCTATTCTTGCCCCCCAACCAGCGATTTTAGAGCCACGATTTAGTGTACTTGGGTTTTCTGGTGTTCATTCATCTGAAAACATTAATTACGAGACTGATTTGATACTACCTACTAGTTGACTGGGGGAACGTTGGATGACTGACATAGACAGGATTTATGCTCATAAGGCCTAAGTTGTTGACCGTGATGATAATGAGTAAACACGCGTATTTTCTTGTGATCTTAGGAGCAAAGGGTTCTCTCTTTTGTGAAAGCTTAATGTTGCCCCTATTGTCATGGTAAGACCAACCTAACGGATGTTAGAACCAAAAGTCTGCTCTCCCTCGGATCCAAATTACCCAAAAGCCAGACCGTTGACGAATGACGTCATTTGCCATTAGGCCTGGAAGCAAACTTGAAATTGCAAGACACATGCAAAGACTGATCTGCTGTCTCGTAGCTACCTGTCGTTTGGAACACGCCTTAGCCCTCAACGGATGTAAGACGGCTAGTAATCCTCCCGCCCCTGACATCAAGCTTCGCTGAAGATCCCTCAGCCCCGACGGCGGCAACTCGGAGCAAGTGACGTTACCCTTACACCAGGCCTACGTGATCGAGAAACCCATCAACCGCGATTGCGCCTCGTGCGACGATCCAGAGCTTCGACCCCGCAGCTGAAAGACACAGAATGAGCAAGCCCCTGGTTAGGCTCGACGCCACAAATCTCAGACATCTTCGTCCCCTTATTCAAACTCTTGTCAGCTTGTTCTTTCTCAACTCTTATCAAACGAAGCACATGGAGTGACAAAGAAGGCTTGCGATTGGTTATCTGGTGTGGTGGCCGAACGGTCCGTTCCGAGATTGTCCAGCCCGTTGCTTATCGACCATTGCCATGAACTTGGACCTTGTTTAAAGAGTTCTGGGGCCTTGAAATTGCTTGGAAAGGCATTAGTTCGCGGCTACCCAACGTGCATACTTTTCTAGCTCCTTTCTATTCACATCTAGCTAATCATTTTGATACGCCCCTCCAGGACTGGTGCAATGACCCGCGTCCAGTCCACCGTGAACTCTCCTTCATGCAAGGGATCACAAACCTCGGCCTTCACGTTGGCTGCCTTGGCCCATCTTGCAAAGAACTTGCGCATAATAAGCATCTCCATGTCGACCTGCGCGACCCTCTCTGCCTCATCGTCTGTGTCGGAGTCGTCCTCCGATTCGTCCTTGGGCGGCTTGGTGTTCAGAGTGTGTCTCTTCACCATCCACTCGGCCCAAGACTTGGACTCAACCTTTGGCTTGGGTTCCGAGATGCCTGTTTCGGCGGGAGTCTCCCACATCTTGCGCGTCTCGACCGGCGTGTGGCACTTCTCGGCTACCTGGACCCAATGCTCACTCAGATTCTTCCATTGACCGACTGTGCGCAAACTCATGAAGTACTGGCGCAACATCGCGGAGATGAGAATGCCGTTCTCTTCGCAGACGATCTCCTCAGCCGTACCACCTTCTGGCTCGACAAGAAGACTAGTATATCCATCTGGAGTCGTCAATAATACGAAATGGGACGTTCGCGTTTCATTTGAAAACATACCCTTTCCTCTGCCCATGTAGCCTCTGGTGGCAAGAGTGTATTTCTTGTCCATCTGCATAGGCTCCCCGCCGAGGCTAGCCTCGACGATCCGAGAGCCAGGCTCCTTGCTCGGGTCGAATGTGTATCTGATATTCGATACTTGCGGGAAACGGCCTGACTGATTAGCGCTCATCGTGCAGACAGAAGACGGAACTCACCCTCTTGTGCTGGGTGTTGAGAAACGCCATTTTCCAAAGCGTCCCACAGCTGTTGCCCGGTCACTCTGATGAAGATGACGGGGTCTTCAAAAGGAAAACAGTTTGTAATGTCCCGGACACGAATGGCGCCTGGGGGGTAAATCTGGTCTCCTCGGATCGTGCCGGCAGCCATCAACGCACAGTCGGCGTTGTGGTAGTGTCTCATGACGTCGCATACAAAGTTGCCCATGTTGCTCTCCTTCATTCTCACAGTTGTGAATCGTGCGTCAAGAGGAGCAGCTGTCCAACCCACAGACTTGGCCAGGCTGTGCTTAAGCTTGGATGTCAACTCCTCAGTGATCCTTAAGGTCTCTTGGTCTTCCGCGATGGAAGAGACGATATCGCGCCTCTCAATGTCGAAATCCCACTTTCCAGAACCATCTTTCTTCTTTCGAGCCTCGACGTAGCTGAGTTGCTTGAAGTCCGAACCTGACCGCAGCACGTGGGTGCCGTTGATGAAGCTATGAGCATAGTAGTGATCATGACCGCCAAGAATGATGTCGATCAGGCCGTCCGTCTTCTCGGCAAGCTTATTATCATTTGGCTCTCGCTGATGACTGAGACAAATGATGATATCGGCTCCTTGAGCCCGGAGTTGGGGCACCAGCTCTTTTGCTGTCTCGCTAGCGGACTTGTAAATGATGTTAGGGGGCAAGCTGTTGATTGTCTCCAGCCACTCTCTTTCGCCAAGACCAATGAGACCGATCTTGATGCCATTGGATGACGTTAACATGTGAGTATGTTTGGCATTCCCAAGAGGGACGTTCTCGCCGAGTGCTGGATCCAAGACGTTGGCTAGCAGCCAGGGGAAGTTGCACTTGGCGGTGAGGGTCTCGAATTGCTTGACCCCAAAGTCGAAGTCGTGGTTCTATACGGGTCGTTAGACAAATGTCACTTCCACTCGAGACTGTATTCACTTACACCAGCGCAGGTGCAGTCGACGCCGATCTTATTGAGAATGGGCACCATGTGCTCACCTAAGATGATGCAGGTCAGCAAAACATGACAGCAGATGGACGGTAAATGAGTTGCTACCTTTTGTGACGGAGCTCTCCAGACTCGGGTTGAAAACATCGCCCGAGAATAGAGTCACCAATTCCGGTTGGCCATGAAAGCGGTCATGGTTGCGGTACTCGTTGACGGCGGTGACGAAGCGTGCGACACCGCCCACGGGCTCAGCACTGGACGGTTCCAAGTGGTATACGTCGTTCAGGTGGAGTATTCGCAGGGCAACGGGCGCATCGGAGCCAGAGCTGAAAGTCACAGCAGGCTCATCAGGAGCCGGGGTATTCTTGGGCATGGTGGGTGATGGTCTAGGAATAGAAATACAGTCGGGACGGGACGGGCGGTGGTGATGAGGTTGTGTGCTATGTGGCGGCGTGTGCCCTTTGACTACGGGCGGGTATGTTGCATTGGCAGGTTTAAGTGGTGGCCAGGTACCTCGCATTAGCTGAGGTTAGGTAGCTTCAATTGAATTCACGTTTGGTGCGCGAGCTGCCGCTGGACGTGGAGACTAAACGCGACACACTGCCCGGTGGGCTTCAGCGGGGATAATTCGCTGGGGTTAGCTTTCAGTGATGCGGTGGCAGTGTAGCAGCCAATGAAAGAGTAATAATTGACAATTGCAGGCAAAGAGCACGTGACGGACGGCCAGAACGGTGGGGCCTCATTGAGCGCAGTGCTATTTTTGGGCAAGCCCCATCTGATAACGATAAGACACCTAAGCGAGCCAGTGACGATCATCTGCAGTCTTTAAACTTCCATCCGTCCCTTCCCTCGTCCTCTTGAGACGAACCTTTTTCCAACGTCGTCAACATACCTACTCTACCCGTCCGATGCGGACGATTATTTGACATCTGCATCGCCACACCAAGCGCCTTGGCTGGCTGGAACATCTACCAGTCATGTTTCCGCATCACAGAGCAAATTCTTGATTCATGCCAAGGTCGTCTTTCTCATTTAAGGGATCTCTGCTGCTAGCGGTAGACTTATTCTTTATTCTCTCTCCCGTCTCTCTCCCTGATTCGACTGTTGGTCCAGAATCCCCTGGATCCCTGTCACTTTGCTGTCACCAACATATCCTAGCCCTCGACGTACGGTCTTGGCTCGTACCATACTTTCCCTCGACGGAATCAAGGAACGCATCTTTCAAACACACGCCGATGCTGCTGGTGAAAGCTGCGCCTGTGTCTTCGGAAGCGGCTTCTTGGACCCCAGCATCCGTCCCACGACAATCATTCGCATGACGCACTCGGCGCTCTCCCGCGTCAGGATTTCCGCCTCCAAAATGGCCTCGTCAAGCGTCGTTGGTCGTTGCAGGATACACGTGTACGCATCAATCCCGACATCGTAGTTGACCCGCGCCCCCGGTCCGATGGTGCCAGCGATGGCGATCACAGGGAGCCCATGCTTCTTCGCTCGCAACCCAATCTCGGCTGGAATTTTTCCCCGTGGAGTCTGGTAGTCGATGCCTCCCTCGGCCGTAAGGACCAGGTCACAGTCCGTGAACAGTCCTTCCAAGTCGACGTACTCCGCCACCACCTGATATCTTGGCCGTAGCTTGGCACCTATCAGCCGTAAACCAGTGCCCAGCCCTCCAGAAGCTCCTCCGCCGGGTGAGATTCCAAAATTGCTGTCGCAGAGCAGCCGCCCGGCGATGACAGCAAGCACTTCCATGGCGGCCGACAGGCGCTCCGTCTGCTCTGTGGTCGCGCCTTTCTGCCTCCCAAACACCCTCGCAACGCCCTCGGGGCCGCTGAGCACATTTTCCCAGTTCACGGCGACCTCGATTTCGACACCTCTCATGCGTTCGCCAATCCCGCCAAGGTCAATGTCAGCGAGACGCAAGAGAGACTCGCCCCCTTCTGCGGTAGGGAGTGTGTGCCCGTCTTGATCGATGAGACGAGCGCCAAGAGCCTGAAGCATTCCAGCGCCGCCATCACAGGTGCCCGAGTCACCGCATCCTACAATGATCTTCTGGGCTCCGGCTTCGACTGCGGCGATGAGCAGTTGTCCAACTCCGAATGTAGTGGTAACGCCAGGGTTGCGAAGGTGAGGCGGAACTAAGCTCAACCCGGCGGCGGCGGCCATCTCAATGACAGCAGTCAGTGGTGTATCATGACTCTTTCTGCCGAGTATGCCGTAAAATGAGTTGACAGGAGCGCCAACAGGACCCGTGACAGTGACAGAGTGCATAGTGCCGCCGGTCGCGAGTACAAGCGCCTTAGTGAACCCCTCGCCTCCATCGACAAGAGGGACCTTGCGTACAGAAGCATCAGGCATTACCGAGAGAACACCGGCTTCGATGCAGTCAGCAGCAACATCCGGCTGAAGGCTGCCCTTGAAACCGGAAGGACAGACGAGTATTCTCATCCCCTGCGTAGTCGGTTGAGGAGTCATTTTGTTCTTGTGATTTGGATATGCTTTTCGAGACGTTGATAATTTCGTTGAGTTCGAAACAATGAAACGAAGGCTTAAACAACGAGTGGTGTGTGTAAGAGCGAATGTGATGGAGCAAACGGTGATGAAAAGCCAAGTTGAATGTGACGTGTCTATCACGAACTCGACATCCTCTTATAGTTTTTGGGACACGAGAGCTCTCACGACCCCGTGCGATGGCGGCCATGGACGGCTCTGTTAGCTTGTAGCACAATGGTGGCTACGACACTTCCCCGGCACGGATTTGGTTCAAGATAGATTGTGCAGCTGCTCAGAGGTGGCTATGTGACGTCCTGCTGGCATCAAATTCGCAAACAGGCATGAGATCTCGTGAGCACCCTCTCGAGGTTGTATCAACCCTTAGCCCTCAGCCCTCAGCCCTGCGCGTGGTCTGCCCAAGTGGGCTGTTGACGATGCGAAACCCCGATATCAACCCACGAAAGACCATAGCATAGCAGCATCGAGTTGACGCAAGTCTAATCAAGCACAGCCTTCAAAGATCGTATGTGTTATTCATTGTCCAATGACCATGAGTTGACCGTTTTCAACGGCATCACAGCCCCCACTGCCTGTTCTCGGCAGCAAGTGAGCACGCGATCAGGATTGCTCAGATCTCGTATCTCGACAAGGTGAAATAACCCCAGGGTCGTCATCTGGGGAGCATATCTCCCAATCATACCTCGATCCCTGAGCTAAAAATAAGATTCGAGACCTTTCCAAGGGGTTTCCATGTGTTCAAGTGTGCATGTTCCTGGGCGCAGTCGAGAAATCACAAGAATAAATGCTACTCCAACACGCATCATCAGCCACAGTTGACGTAGCCCCGCCGATCGACTCGCCAAGAAAGCTTCGGCTGTCTTTCTCTCCCCATTTTCGCACGAGACCCTTCACCTAAGCGGTCAGGATGCGGTTTAATAGTCTCTTGGCAGATTCTGAACGCTGTATCTAGGGATATCCCACCGACTGCTCACCAACGCCAAAAAAAGATTCCCCATGAAACCACCTAGTTTTACCCCAAATCTATCACTTCATCGTTTTTTGATTAGGCTAAAATTTCCTCAGAGAAAGTGCACTAGCTTACTCCATATGTACGTGTAAACTGGCATTGGTGGGCAGCCGATGGGACAGTCGTGGGGGCAGAGATACGTGTAGTTTTGCTGCTCCCGGCTCGCCAGCCTGACCTAGCCACATCATCCGGGGCGCTGCCATCATGAGCGCATGAGGCTATGCTCCATCGCCCGACGATGTTGGGAGAAACGTAGGACGCCTTTATCTCGTCCTACAATGTCTCGGTTTATAATAAACCCAGAGATGGCTCATGAAAAGGCCTGAGCTAGTTTGTGTCAGAAAGTATCGCAATCAACAAATCTCATCTCTCGTCTACCATTGCTTCATTCACTCGCTTCGTCATTCGTTTCTCAAGCCATGTCTAGACCTCATGCGTATCACTTTATCCCTCGCAAGCCAGCACCGGTCCCGGAACAAGACCTCAGCCCTCACCGCACCCTAAGTCGGTCTCACTCGAGTTTGTGGCGGGGATGGAGCCCGGGACTTCCTTCTTTTTCGGAGTACGAGCGAACGGCGTACAAATTCCCCTGGCTCCAGAAGCCCAGCAACCTCTACCCTTCTGAAGATCTGGACGGTATACATCGCGATATAATTCTAGAACACCCGTACACCACCGATCGTATTCACCTGCTTTCCCCCGACGACACGCAAAGAAATCCCCACATGATTCCCCCGCAAGAAAAGTCCCTGCGAGAGCATGGAAACAACTCCGACGACCCCGAGGATCCAGATCTTGTTCGTTCCTCTCTTCCTCCTTTTCGTTGGCTCGGGACTTTAACTTACCCAAACGACAGGTGACATGGACCGGTTACTCGGATCCCATGAACCCCAAGAATTGGCCAAAGCACAAGAAGTGGACGGCTACTATACTTGTGTCTTGCTTCACTTTCATATCTCCCGTTTCCTCGACAATGCTGGCTCCGGCGCTAGATACACTCGCGGACGATTTCGACGTCGAGTCCGATATCGAAACCTATCTGTTGATGTCCATCTTTCTTCTCGCCTACGCTATAGGTCCTTTCGTCCTGGCACCCATCTCCGAGATGCACGGCAGGGTTGTCGTTCTCCAGTCTGCCAACATGTTCTACCTCATTTTCAATACCGTGTGCGGTTTCTCCGCGTCCAAAGAGCAGATGCTGGCGTTTCGATTCCTGAGCGGCCTAGGCGGGAGCGCACCCCAAGCAGTACGTACCCCGTGCAGGTATTCCCAAGGTCTTCACTGACGTGTAGAACAGCTTGGTGGTGGCGTGCTGAGCGATTGCTGGAGAGCAGAAGAGAGAGGCACGGCGACTGCGATATATAGTTTGGCCCCTTTTCTGGGTCCTGCGGTCGGGCCCATAGGTCAGTTGCAATCCATCCTCACGCCATTGGCTTTGTTAAACTGAACTCTGTAGCTGCTGGATATCTTACGCAGTATTTGTCGTGGCGTTGGATCTTCTGGACGGTTTCCATCGCCGACGCCATCGTCCAAGTGTTAGCCTTTCTTTTTCTCTCGGAAACCTATGCGCCGAAGATCTTGGCGACCAAGGCCAAGAATCTACGCAAATTGACCGGCAACAACAACCTTCGTACTGAATACGACAGACCAGACAGGACGTTTGGGCAGACCTTGCGAAAGAACCTCGTTCGCCCTTTCAGAATGCTCTTTACTCAGCCGGCGCTGCAAATCACCGCCCTGTACAGGGCCTACTTGTACGGACTGATGTATCTTGTGTAAGTTGATCTCTGAGTAGTGTGGAAATTCTAGTAACTCAAACATTCAAGGCTTGCCTCGTTTCCGTTGGTATGGAGCGAGCAATACGATCAAGAACCCGGGCCCGCAAGTTTGAACTATATTTCCCTCGGCGTGGGCTTCGTCATTGGACTTCAGATATCCGGTCCTTTGATCGACAAAGTATGAGACGGTCTGACGGTAGCCCCCCTGAAGAGTAGAACTAACAGCTCCTAGGTCTACTGCAAACTCAAGTCGCGGAACAACGACACCGGTCTCCCCGAGTTCAGAATACCGCTCATGTTTCCAACGGCCATCGTCACACCCATCGGTCTACTTCTCTACGGCATCGCTGCGAATTTCAAAACTCATTGGATCGTGCCCAACATCGGGGCTGCAATCTTGGCTGCGGGGCTCATTCTCTCCTTCCAGTGCGTCCAGACGTATGTCATAGACTCGTACGAGAGATACGCCGCCAGTGCCGCCGGCGCAGCGGCGTTCGTGCGGACGATGGCCGGGTTCAGCTTTCCTCTGTTCGCTCCGCGTCTTTACGATGCCCTGGGAATCGCATGGGGAAACGCACTTCTGGCTGGCATCGTACTAATCATGGGGATAATTGTGCCGGTCGTCATGTGGAAGTGGGGCGGTTGGCTAAGAAGCAAGAGCCAATATTGTGCTGACTGAGGCGCGTGAGAGGTTTTGAGCTGATGAAGTCGCGCTCTTCCTGGCAAAGTTTAGGTTTTCCTAAGGAAGAACTGTTACCGGATCTCTCTTACATTTGGACAACCTACAATCATCATGCAACCGTCGTTTCTCTAATATTGGGGAAGCGGCTGAATTCTCAGCAGCATGGATACCTGAAAGCTTATCGGGGGACTTACAGAATGTTCTTATTTACTTATTCTCTTTAATAGTCATGAAGGACTTGAAAGAAGAGAAGAAGAAAGAAAACACCCATCATGGGGTACTTTCTCGAACGATATAGTTGTATTTATCATAGTAGAAGTTAAGGGATGAGGAAAGCGAACAGTCATCGAGGTTCGACAGGAAATTCGGGTGAAATTCAATACCAAGATAATATAACCACTACTAGTCAGAAAACCTACATCACGGTCCGTCTTGAAGTATCCATTATAACCTCGAGTTACCTATCGAGGTTCACGGCGTCCCATGGCTCACTCTGAGTCTTCGAGTTCAAGGTTTTACTTAAAATCGTCACAGTAGTCAGTAACTACTGTTAAGTTTTCATTTCTCATTCGGCGTGGAAAAGACCCCGTTTTTTTTCGGACATAAAGGTTACTAAGTAAGAAGTATCCATTCGCCTGAGCCAAAGTCCTCATATCAAAAACCCAGCTCTTGACAACGAAATAAGAAAAGCATGTGCCCAGTGGATATTCGGCATCCACAAAGGTTATCATTCATCCTTAGTCTGACTATCCTGACTCCTGAGTAGCATACTCATACGGGAAATTCTGTGGCCTCAATTCATAAGCCCTATGCGACGGGAAAAGATATACTGGAGAGAAGTCTGCCAGATGGATACAAGAAAACATTTCCGTGGGCTTGGCGTGTAAGTCAAACTCATCAAGACTAAGTTGGCTGCTCGCCTAGCAAAGATAGCAACGATTGTAGGTTTCTCTAGAATAGCCGTACCTTGCCCATGGTTTTTCCAAACTTTATTTCTTGAAGCTTTTTACAAAAAAGGCAACCGAGACAGGAAGGACGCAGAGGTGGCGTCTTCCAACCGGAGAAGGCATGTCAACCCACAAACCACATATTTCACGTATAAAAACCCCGGTTCAATTATCAACTGGAAAAAGTCTTTGTCCCTTGAATCCTGTACATCAGCTTCTGTTCCCTTCCTTCTCGCTCTCCATATCGCGTTTACCATCACAATGGAGTACCTCAAAACGCCCCTTGACAACTTCAAGTCGAGCAACCCCGACCTCGACAAGGTCACAGTTGGTGCCGGAATCCTCCGCCGCGACCACAACGGCGTCAAGGTTCTTCTGCTGAAGCGGATCGCCAACGACATCTACTACCCCGACGTCTTCGAGATGCCCGGCGGCAAGGTCCACGCCACCGGTTCCACCGTCCGCGGCGCTATCGTTCGAGAGGTTGCCGAAGAGACGTCCCTCGCCGTATCAAACGTCATTGCTCCTCTGTCGCCCATCTGTTACACCACCGAGAAGCGAGTGGAGGACGCTTCCGGACACGAGAGATTCGTCAAGCGTAATGTCCTTCAATTGAGCTATATCGTGGCCGTCAAGGAGGGAGCCGAGTTCAAGTACAATCCCGAGCAGCAGTCGATGGGCGTCTGGGCCGATCGCGAGACCGTGGCCCGACTTCCCATGACCGCAGAGATGAAGGGGTTGGTCACCGAAGTTCTTGATTGGGCCGACGACAACGGCGCTGAAGTGGAGAGAAAACAAGCCAATGAAACTAAGGGTTTCCTGCGCCTTTTTGTCAGAGGCTTATGGTACAGAGTGAAGAAGATAGTATATTAGGTATAGGTAAAGATGACTATTCTTCTCTAACCCCCCTTTTTTAGAAATTAGGGGGTTATTATTCCCTAAGTAGAGATTATTTATTAGGTCCTTAAAGGTCCCTAGAAATCCCCAACTCCCTTACCTTATACTAAAACTAATAAAACACTACTAATTACACTAATGCGCCTAACTATTACTTATTAAACTATGTTATATCCCTTGGGGGCTCTCTGGCCCGTGATACTTCTGTGAAAATTCCTATTCTTCACTCTACCTCTAATATCCCAGGTTTGCATAAAACCAAAGAATGGAGGCACATTTTGAACGATAATTCTTCTTCTGTGATTAGGGTATAAGTCCAGTAATTAAAACTCTTATGCTCACATATTCGTGAGTGGCCAATGACAGTTCGCATCCCGGGATATCAAAGCTGAAGCAACAAACATCTCAATCTAGACTTGGTCATCCATTTCAGTCCCCTTAGATCGATGCCCTGGCGATGTTCTTGCCAGCGACGAGGCCAGGTCCCTTCTCCGTGAAGAACGTCTTGGCCTTGGCCGCGCTTACGATGAAACCAGGCAGCTTCATCGTGTTGAACTGACCGGTCGCCTTCTTCTTGCCGATGGTGACGAAGATCTGCGGCTTCGACGTCAGCTTGAGGTCCTTGACCCTGGCTTCCTGGCCGGTGAGGACGGCGTCGAGGTTGTCGGCGAGGTGCAGCGCCTGGCCCTCGGCGCGCATGAGCTGCTTGGCCTCGAGGTTGCCGGCGTCACCGGCGCACCAGACGTTCTTGAGGCCCTGGACGCGCAGGTCGTGCTTCTGCTTGATGTTGCCCTTTTCGTCGAGCAGGTGCTCTGGGATGAAGGACGTGTTGGGGCGGACGCCGAAGAGGGGGAGGTAGAGGTCTGCGGTGATGATCTCGCCGTTGGAGAGCTTGATGGACTTCAGGGAACCCGAGGTGTCGGCCTCGGTGACCTTGGCGTTGGTGATGAGCTTCACCTTCAGCGACTGCAGGCTGGTGGCGGCGATCTTGCCGACCTTTGGCAGGAGACCGGGGAGGGGCGCGTCGCCCTCGACGATGAGGGTGATTTGCTTGGTGGAGCCGTAGGCGTGACCGAGCTCGCCGGCCGTCTCGACGCCGGTCGCGCCGGCACCGGAGATGACGATTGAGCTGGCGACCTTGACCTCGGATTGCAGGTTGTGCAAGGCCGTCAGGGTCTCCTCGTGGGTACCGATGGTCTTGAAGGGAAGGTCGCTGGCGAGCTGGGAGCCGGTGGCGATGACAAGCTCAGCGTACTCAATCGACTTGAGGCCCTCGTTCGTCTCGACCTGGACGGTGTTGGTTGCCGGGTCAAGGCTGGTGGCCTTGCCGAGGAGGAACTCGAAGGCGTCCTGGGGGTACTTGTCGAAGCCGGGCTTGATCTGGTTGAAGAGGGTGTCGTCGGAGAACTCGCCGGGGATGAGACCGCGGACGGCGGCGCAGTTCCAGTACAGGTGGGTCGACGGGGAGACCAGGGTGACCTTCAGGTCCTTGACCTTGGGCTGCGTGTACTTGAGCAGCTTGTGAGCGATGCCGAGGCCGGCGTAGCCTGCGCCCAGGATGACGACCTGCTTCACCATTTTTCTGGATGGGAAGGATTTATTTGGGATTTGGCTCGATCGGCGGGATTCGTGCACGTTGCGCCTGTTCAAAGGGATAAAGGTATCTAAAAAGTCGGCGAGTTGGGGGTATTTAATCGGGGGACAGCCAAGGAGCGGAACGGGGATGCCGTGGGGGAGTGCGGGAGAGGGGCGATGAGGAGCAGGAAGACAACGCCAAACGAGGCAACAAGAACAAAGGAATGAGGAAGAATAGTGACCGACGCAAGCTTCGGGGGAAAAGAGAGGGGGGATAAGCAGTGGTTTTATCGACACAGACAAAAGGCAAACGATTCGGGGGGAGGTTCTTGAATCTCTAGGCGGCGCCTCTTCAATGTCCCATGTACATACAAACACCGGCCACCCACATAAAGACTTCGGTCAGAGAAGTTGACGGGCATTTCCTCTCCTCTACTACGGTAGACCCTTTTTTTTGGAGGCGAGCGCTCGGATTATTCAGCTAGAGCGAGACAAGCGAGATTGGTTTGGTCATTTTTAGTCCTTTCTTCTTTGAGGTTGGGATCAGACCACAGACCACGGGCAGGATTCTGCGAGATAGATTCGATGCTACGCGTGGAAAGGCATCGCGAACACCACGTAGACAACGCGTACAAAGATTTGTTGGTGCAGCAGGGATTCGAATGGCCGAGTCAAGGCAACGACGGAGAGGGTGGCACGGCATTAGCACAGCGCCGCCCTGGAAAGATGGTATTGGGATCAGGCTGCCCGTCTGCGTATCAGCATCGAACCGACCTCGAAACACTCGCCATACTGTGCCACGAAAGCAGAAGTGGTGCGAGTTCAGAAGGCATCTGTCGGCCTGATCATTGCTTGCCGCCCTCCTTGCTCTCGACAATTGGGTAACTGGGTTCAATCTAGGCTCATGCCGGACGGTGCATTAAGGGGGCTTTCGCTGTCCAGCGCCTTAGTCAGGGGGTTGGGCGGCGCATTGGTAATACTCGCGCGCGGGTGTAACCTAGGAAGAACGGATGGTTTTTTCTTCTTTTCCCCTGTCCTTTTGTCCACAGCCATTAACTCGTATCTTCGAGGAAGCCATTGCTCCTTGGATCGCGTAGGCGCTGGGTGAGCCCGTTCGCCGTGCCTTTCATCCTAATCGGGGTCTAGCCTGGTGGAGGGGCCGGTGCCGGCCTGCGCGGCGCTCGGAACCGTGTGGGACCCGCTAAGTTGGTCAGTACGGCGCTAAAGCTTGCACGGAGGGCTTTCTCACTTTCGCTCTCTTCGCTCACTCATCACTCACTCTCACATGAGCTGAAAGGAGGGACATCACCCCTCACTCGTTCTCTTGGCGACCTAGCCACGTCAATGAAGAGACAGACCATCATGTCAGCTTACTAGAAGTCACGTACTGAAAAGCTTTGGCTTGACATCGGCGTCGCGTCACATTGGACATGCCCAGAAGGCTCAGACACAATCATGCCGGATCCCTAATAATTTACATTACAGTGCTTGCATGTGGCTGTACGCCCCTATTCACAGAGTCACACGTTGCAATCCGATGATCCAAAAGGCGAGCTCAAAGCTTATCAGAGTTCTGGACAGCTAGCGGTTGATATACCCGCCCACCATACCATCTCGATCCTGACAACCTTGCTCCCTTTCTTTGGCATATACGGCAAGATCAAAATCATACTCTACGCCTCAGTCCGTCGTCTCGTAAAGTCGCAGCGCGCGCAGCGTCACCGTTCCAATGGCGACATGGAGCTCGCAGTATGAGTACGCCAGTATATTGCTCGGATTGTCACCTCGGTCAGCGTGGGCTCGGACATGTCTACTTCGGATGATGCGGGTGACGATTCGGAACACCCACTGCATGCCCAGGCACTGTCGGCTTCCTCTCGAAAACGTGAGCAGATACTTCTCCAGCCACCTCTTCTCCGGCAACCCCTTCCTCTGACCGTTCTCAGCGAGCCACCTTTCATGCCGGAATCTGGTGTGCATGATGTACGCCGACATGCCGAACGCATAACCTCGCGGAATTACGTGAGAAATCACGACGGGCGCCGGCGCTCTCGGTGGTGTCCACATGCCCTGGTAAACCACGTCCTCATCCGGGTGCCCCCCCGGGGAAGCCTCGACGTCGACCTGTTCATAAGGCGGAGCACTTCCGTGACCACGGCGCTGAAGTACGGAAGGCCTTCCAACGTCGGCCAGTTTGGCAGCCCTTTCGGGTTAGATGCAACTGCCGAAAGCTCCGCCCTCTTCTTCTTGACGATGTCTGGATTATCCAAGAGATGATATGTGCAATGCTAAGAGCTGCTGCAGTCGCCTCGGTTCCTGCGGCTAGGAACACGTTGGCTTCTCCAGCAAGGCGTTTGGTGGTCTTTTCCTCTGGCGGAAGATCGGACTGCAGGAGTGAGTGTAACACTGTTGTGCGATCCCTCTTGACGCCAGCGTCGTACGCGGTGAGTGCGCCATTAGGAGCCCGATCTTGGCAGAGAGTGGCTTAACGACCCAACTATTCACTCCAGGTCCAGCGCTCTCACTATAGAGCTGGCTGTCGAAACGCCCACACAGGAACGACCTCCATCAGCTTTGTCGTCCAGGGAAAGTGTCCCATGATATGAATGAGGCGGGACATGGCATAGACTACCTTCCTGAAGTTCGGTTCCCAAGTAGGTTGTTTAAGAAACCCAAAGCCCTGGCCGAAAGAATAGTCACTGACAATATCCTCAGTCATCAGTGTAGCGGCATCGAAGGGGGCCGTGGCCACGACAGGCAAGAAACTTGTCGCAAAGCTTCTGGGCATCTTGGTGAACGGCCCATTAAAGCTTACCAAATATGTCGGATTTCTGCCACGAACATTTCTCAAACTGCGTGATAAGAGTCAGCAAGTCTCGCCTCTAGGTGCGAAGATGCGTTGGCGAACTCACTCGTTGGCAAATCCGGCAACGAACATCCCGACTTGTCGACCTGTCGCGCTTTATCCCACCATTTGTAGAGATCACATCCACGAATTCAGCATCATTGCAGTGCACCTGGTTGGGGTTGATTCAAACGATGGGGCCTGTAAACCAACCGGCCAGCCACCGTGTACTCGCGGATCCTCGTCGTCGTAACGGTGCTTACCATAGATCTGATGCATCCGCTGGATCCCATGGGTGAATCGACCCCAGACGACCACATCGTACCAGATCTCATACCAAACCGTCGCCCCGGCTAGTTTCGGCCGATATACCGCAAGTGAGGTTCCGTAGAGCAGCCACGACGCCAGCCTGAGTCCAAGGAGATGAGGCCACGAAACGCGGCTCTTCCGTCGTTCCGTTTATTTGAATGCTGTTTTCGCGATGTCCACTTCTCGCGCAAATCATAGCATCTTCGCACCGGGTGGGACGCCGTTGTTCTAAAGTAGGGATTTAGGAGTTGGGGGCGAACGCGGATCGGGAGCCATCCAGGCCACTTTCCCGGGCATCGACCCGTCAAAGATTCCTTGATGGACCGTCTTGAATTTTGGCGGTCTTGCGCAGAGGGTCTAGAACCTGACTGAACCTGACTGAACCTCTCGATGTGCATTTCCCGCCGTTCTGGGAAGCGGCGAATCAGGAGGGTTGTTCTATCTGCCAGCTATTACATCTCCAACCAGATACGCGCATTGCGAATTTCGGACCGAGAACATAGCATAGGGGGGCGAGATCATTTTTGTCAACGAGGGCAATCAACTAATCGCATTCCTCACCAGCTCGAATCTATGTACATGGTAAAATTTCTAGGTTACTTGCTCATGAAGTTTCATTTTACGCGCGTCAGGGCTGCGGACGAAATCGCCGCATGAATTTCACTTTCCGCACCATCCTCCAGGGGCAGCAGAGGCGACCTGACAGTCGCATGCTCCAAGATACCCCGCGCAACGAGTGCGTGCTTCAATGCCACAGTGCCCTCCATATGAGATCCCCGGTGGTAGACTGCCTTGGTAACCGGCAGAAGCCGGTCGTGGATCGACCTCGCCTTGGGGTAATCCTTGGCCTTGCCGGCCTTGATCATCTCGATGAGTAGCTCTGGAGCAATGTTCCCGTACCCAACAAGCATGCCGTCGACGTCGAAAACAGTGTGCAAAAGGTACTCGTCGTGGCAAGTGAGGACCTGCAGATCGGGCCTCGCCCTGCGGATGACGGGGATCTCGGTATCCCAACGTCTCATGTTCCTCACGCCGTTCTTCATCGCGAACACGCCCGGCTGCGCGGAGATGTCGAGCAGGGTCTGCAGGCTGTAGGTCGCCTTGGTGACGTCCGGGTATTGGAAGAGAATCAGCGGCAGGCCGCTGACCTCGTAGACGACCTTGTACCGGTCCTGCGGCGCGCCGGGCTGGTAGCCGAAGCGGAGCCAGCCGTGGGAGGGGTAGAGGAGGCCGGCCGAGGCGCCGGCGTCGCGGGCGCGCTTTGCCTCCAGGGCGGCGACTTCCGTGCCTTCGCCCGTGATGCCGGCGATGATGGGGATACGGTTGTCGACGGATTTGACGAATGCCTTGATCACGGCGACCTGCTCGTCTTGCGTCAGGAACGTGCCCTCGCCCGCGTGGCCCAGCACGACGAGGCCCTTCACGCCAGCAATACTGCCGAGCCAGGAACCGAGTCGCTGGATGGCGTCGTAGTCGACTTTGCCGTCCTTGGTGAAGGGGGTGATGGGCGCGGGAGTAAGGCCGCGCAGATCAAGACCGACTGCTTGAGAACCCATGTTTGATGATTTACAAAGAGTTATATCTTGTGAAAAAGGTTTTTTTTTCTGGTTTTTTCTTCTTCTTAAAAGTCTTGTTTGATGTGTCTGCGTGCCTTGTCAAGAAGATCAAACTTAACGAAGTCGTCTGGGCCACTTATATAACCTCGCAAGTTTCTCGGGACGGGTCTTTAACGGACGAATTCGCGATTAACGAAAAGCCGAAGTCGCGCATGATGATGGCGAAGACGATCCGTTAGTTTCGCGTAAAGGTACTGGCAGGAGATCCTGACCGCGGCTGGTTGATGGCCACTACGCACCCCCGCGTCTCCGGGAGGTAATCCATATTTTCCGGGCCAAGTCCGAATTACAAAGTCCGAGTCTTCGGAATCGCGGCTCGTGACCTATCAGCGTCAACACACTCACCATGCAATAATGGAGCCACATCAATACAAAGCAGATTGTGACGAAGTCCATTCCGTACGAGCCGAAAGGAACCAATCGTCGCTGCGTCCGCACGCAACGCTCGTTCCATCAATGCTGCACCCCAGAAGCTTGTTGAGATGTGATTCCGTACGAGACATGATTTGAGTGGATGGCAGGAAAGATTCTGTCAGCTGAATATACGTCCATCGAGCCGGCTCGCCCGTATTTTCGTAGTTGATCCATTTCCTTAATGTTCCCGAGCGCCTGCCCGTAGTCCGGCATTCCGGATTCGACCAGCTCGAGTGGCTCCACGCTACAGGGGACAGGAGGCAATCTCTGTTTTCCGGTCTCTCTCCTCGGAAGACCCCAGTGCCAAGGGCGCACCCCAGATTCTCTCAATCTATCCCCGCAACTCCAGACTTGGCCGGGACATTGTGGGCGGTTCAAATCCCTTTTCCAGACCAAGTCCCTCCCCCCTAAGATGGCCTGATCATCGACGCATAACCTTTGCAGCTATAAAAAACAGCCACCTCAACTTCTTAGCCGCTATCTCAACCTAACTTCTCTCGCCAGAGTATTATTCGAAAATCCCCGTCATCAAGTGCCCCAAGCAGTTGACTCTTTCTACTCTAGGCCTGTGTAGCATTTTTCTTGCGGACATACTTGATATGGCGGTGACGCCAGAGTTGTCTGACCGTTCCGACGTGGAACAAGTTTCTCACGAAAAAGATTCAGTTGCCCACAACGAGTATCAACGAAATGGAGGAATGAACGCGGAAGATGCCGATTTCCTCTCGAGTTTCTCCAATGACAAGAAAAAAAAGGCTGTGAGAAAAGTCGATGTGAGTGCTCCCCCCCAGCCGTTTATTGAAGGTCGTGGTGGTATACCGAATTACGTGGGTCGTTGATAGCTAACATTTCATTCGACAGTTTCGTTTGATGCCAATGCTCGTTCTCTTATACCTCATGGCGTACCTCGATAAGACCAACATTGGCAACGCCAAGATAGAAGGGCTTCTGGACAGTCTCCACATGACGGGAGTAGACTACAACATTGCTCTTTCCGTGTTCTTCATCCCGTTCGTCTTGGCTGAAGTCCCAAGCAACATGATACTTCACATGTTTGAGAAGCCGTCAATCTACATTGGCGGTATTGTTACATGCTGGGGCATAGTCATGACCTGCAATGGGTTTGTTCAGAACTTTGGGGGTCTGGTTGCCATCAGGATATTCCTAGGACTTTTTGAGTAGGTCGTCACCCGTGAAAGTCCAAGAGGGAAAGAAAGAAGAAGAGACCCACCTGTATGATGAAGAAGCTGACAATTGATTCCAGAGCAGGTTTTCTCCCAGGTGCAATCTTGATCATCTCAAAATGGTACCTCCCGAACGAAACACAAACTCGAATCGCTATTTTGTATACTTCTGCTGCCTCTGGAGGAGGCTTCTCAGGCCTCCTTGCCTTCGCAATCGCGAAGATGGATGGCGTCGGTGGCTATGAGGGTTGGAGATGGGTGAGTTCTTGGCCGTCCACGAATGATGCCCTTCAACTCTGACGAGTCGAAGATCTTCATCATCGAAGGTCTGGCTACCGTATGCATCGGAATTACTTGTTTCTTTTGCCTAGTCGACTCTCCCGCTCTGTCCAAGTGGCTCGATCCAGATGAAGTGCGCTTCCTTGAGTTGCGCCAACAGGCCAGACGGGTAGTGCGACCGAACGAGTTCAGAGACAAGCATTTCGACAAGGAAGCCTTCTTCTCCGTCTTGACCGACTGGAAGATATACCTTTTGATTCTCGCGAACTGGTCAAATGCGGTACCCAACTACGCCATGAAGTTTACCATGCCGCAAATTATCAAGAACATGGGTTACACTTCAGCCAAGGCTCAGCTGTTGACGATCCCACCCTATGCCGTTGGCGCCATATCGGCTTACCTCTTCTCTGTTTTCGCCGATCGGTATTCATGGAGAATGCCTTTCATCATCGGACCACAATTAATTTTGGTCGTTGCGTTCAGCATCTTGTTTACCAAAAGCGAAGATATCAAAGACAACATAGGCCTCAACTACTTTGCGGTTTGCCTAGCTTGCTTCGGGTGAGTCTTTCCCTTGGGTTATGGAAACTCTGGACTAAGTGCGTGCTCAGGATGTATCCGATACTGCCGGGTGTCAACGCCTGGAACGTTGCCAACACGCCGAGCCCAACCAAGCGAGCCATAAGCATTGGGTTTCTCGTCTGCGTTGGGAACATCGGGGGTCTTATTGGAAGCTACATCTACCTGGACAAAGAGGCGCCTAGGTATCCGACCGGTTTCGGTACCTCTTTTGGGTTTGCCTCGGCTGGAATCGTTGCAGTGGTTGCTCTCGAGATTATGTTGCATCAGCGCAACAGAAAGAAAGAACTTCTCAGCGAGGATGAAGTGAGGCGAAGATACTCTGATGAGGATCTTGACCGTATGGGGGAAAGAAGCCCGCTGTTCAAGTATGCTCTTTGAACGTACAATCTGGGACCAAATTCCTTGGTAGCTGTGACTTCGCGTTGCAAATACAGTCTATGAGATGTGTCTTCATTGTGGTCGCATGTAGCAAAATCAATTTGTCGCACCTGTATCACGTTGGCAGTATCTCTCAACAATAGCCCTTGGGGGGAAACAGTTCGACATCTTCGAGACCATGGGGACCCACACAAGCGTGCCATGTTCACACTCGGCTTCTGAGGCCATCCCAGTCGTCGTATTCACCACATCCACTTCGGTGGAGCAACAACCTTGGTATCAAGGCCGGTTGGCCCAATGGCAAGGCGTCTGACTACGATTCGTCGTGTTATCAGGAGATTCTGGGTTCGACCCCCAGGCTGGTCAAGTGCATATCTTTTTATCGCTGTTCATTGGAGCTACATAAACCCATAGTATGTCTTTATTGTGGGGTTTTCTTCTTCGTTTTCGGGTTGGTTGAGATGAGAGATGTATTCTGTTGCGACTAGCCTTTTAGAACTACTACAAGTCCTTGAAGAACTTGTTGAACGACTCAAACTGCGTGAAGGCCTTGACCTTGGGGCCATTCATCGGCTCCATCCCCTTATCGCCCTTCCGCAATGCCTCACGATAAGCAGGTCGCTCCGCGACATCCTTGAGATATCTCAATACGTTTTTGTACGGCGTCAAGTCTAGGACCGGATAGAATCCTCGCATAGTCGTGAGGGTGAAAACCGTCATGATGTCGGCAGCACTCAGATGATCTCCTGCCAGCCACTTGGTGTTCGCCAGCCGGTCATCGACCATTTTCATATGGCTCTGGATCTTTTCGTTCACCCGCTGGCCAACGGGGCTGTCGTGGGCCCCGGCGAACAGAAGAGTCATGCCACGGCCAAGGGCTGGCTGGAGTGTCCCATTTGCAAAGTGAAACCATTCGAGATAGGCGGCGAAATCTCTGTCGTCGGGAGATCGGCGCAGTCTGGGCGCTCCGGAGCCGATTTTGGGCTGTCCGTGCACGGCCAGTATGTACTCGACAATGGCGCCTGACTCTGAAATCTCAACAGGCGGTGAGACCGTGTTGTCGCGGAAGTATGGCGCAGTGCCGGCGGGGTTCTGCATTTGTCAGTGGGTACCACCGTCGCCTTCACCGATTTCGTCATGACTCGAGAATGGTCGGAGTACTGACGATATCCTTCAATTCTTGTGGGGCGAGACCAGATTTGGGATCTCTCTCAAAGACGTTCAACTCATACGGGATTTGCAGTTCCTATGCGGGGTTAGCCGAGGTGGGCTCATAAAAGGTTTTCTTCGGCGTACTTCGAGCAACCAGACAATTCTCTCCGACTGGGAGAGGTGCAGGTGAAAGACTTGGAGAGACATGATGGGCCGTTTAGTGGATCGTGTATGATGCCTTGAAAAGCGAGGGCGTTGAAAAGTGCACTATTGGGCGAGTCAAAGGCACGTCATGGGGTCTACCGTCTGATATATATATGTGTATATCCAGTTGACAGGTCGGAGAATTTCATAACTTTACCGTGCCAAGTGTCGCCATGTTGACGTCAGGGCCCAGAAACAAAGTTTCGGAGGGCAGCAGATCCAACTGCCAGACTGGAGAAAGGGAATAGACAGAGCTGCTTCAGCGGGTCATACATAAATTGGAGTGACGGTGCAACTCTGTGAGCCGGCGTCCGTGTCTGGGGACGAGCAGACAGGGACCGGGCTCGGGTGACACGGAGCAGAGCGCATATGCTGGTCCATCTGGGCCGGATTTAGGAGGGATGCGTCCGTCCGCTCGATCGTCCGATAGCCCGATCTCTTATCCGTGAGCCTAGGACGTTTTGGTGTTTTGCCAAGTCTTGACAGGACTGCGACAACATCATCGCAAAATGAATTTCCGCGTTGATCTGCCCTGTCATCTCCAGGGCCGCCTCGCTCCTCTCGAGAGTTTTGGGGGGGGGGGGGGTCTTCTTCAGCTGGGATCTTGTGCAAAGATATGCAGCAGGGATTGGAGCTCGGTAGTTGGACATTTGAGAGGGGTTGGAGGACTCAGGACCGAGACCCAGTTTAGTGCACAAAAACGAATGCACATTGGTTCATAGAGACAGACATCGGTCTTGTCACTGGGCAAATTATGCTTCTCCCTCCACGCGACCATGAACAAATGTGGATGGAGACGATATGCAGAGTTGTGTCCAACGTTCAAACACCGAGAGAAACGCGCTTCAACTCAGGCCCTGGCCCAGACATGTCAAGGCGATTTGCGATCTGCAAGACGAACTTACACAATCAGATGATAAGCAATGTAAGCAATCCTTACACGTGGTTGTCTGGATCGCAGATGGCCGGGAACAAATCCAATTGGATTGAAACATAAGTGAAGCGAGGGGATGTCGGAATACAAATTTGTGCTCGGACTCGTAGGGCCAACTAAGGTTCATCGTTCGAGCAAAAAGGACAGCACCCCGCATCGACCCGAGAGTTGCGTCTTGCCGATATCAGACCTACTATAGTAGACATTTGCCTAACTGGAACTTTACTTGGCCGTGTTTTGTAGAGTTAACTGTGTAAAAAGTAGCTTCCCTCCCGCCCCCGAACCGACGGATTGATTGTATTTGTTTTCTCTTCGCGTCTCCATTTGTCGCGATACCCCAGCCATTTTCCGACAGATCTACGTTATCTAATCGATATCGACCAAGCCAAAGCCACCCTTACCAGTGGCTGATGTTAGTGGCTGGCATCGTGTTTCTATGGCTGGAGCGTTCCAACCACCAAGCCTCCCTGTTGCTTTTCCGAACCCACCTCTATGATAGTCACGTCTACTTTCGACGTACTTCATACTACATCGCGTCGCGAACGCACGACCGCCGTAGCGATCCTCCCCCTTTTCCCAACGTCATCAGGCTTCCGCAACTATGCATCGTCTCTAATAAGATCACATTCAACTGGAGAGCATTGCTGTGGATATTCTCGGCCGGGACCTAGATGCTGGCTCGGAGAGTACGAGAGGGAGAAAAGGAGAGGAACGGACGTCTGACCCGGCCGTCCCCGGAGAAAGCGGAATTGGTCCGGTGGAGATCGTCCTAATGTCCGCAAACACATCGGAGGGTCGGATTTCCATGACCGTCCAGAGTATCATGGCAGACACCTCCGATCCTCCCGCAGCCACGCCTACACCTGCTGCTACTATCCCTGCCCCTGCTGATGCACCCTCCGACGATCGTGTCTGCTCCGCCTCGGTAAACACAGCACCGACACCGTCGTCCAACGTCTCGCAGCCCTCACCGGCGAGCGTGTCTGCGCCAACCACAGAAGCGCCATCGAGGAGGAAACGCCCATTACCCAAAGGCCGCCTCGATAATGGTCCATCGCCGTCGCAAGCGACAGACTCGTCTCGAAGGAAGCGCGCACTTCCCGAGGGTCGTGCCGATGATGGCTCACCAGACGTCCAACGTGTCGAAGCCTCGCGGAAGAAGCGTACCCTGCCGGAAGGCCGTCCCAGTGCAGGTTCGTCACCCGATCCTTCGGAGTCTTCCCGGAGGAACCTGTCCGAGAGACCGTCCTCCGGCCACTACTTTCGAGAAGAATCCGAACCTGGTCCGGCGCAGTCTCCGGTTCAACCCACCGCTGCTGCTGCAGCCACCGCCCCCGCCAACCGCAGAAGGAGCCACAAGGTCAGTCGCGCATGCGACTACTGCAAGGCCAAGAAGTTGAAGTGTTCCGGCACCATCCCCTGCAACGTCTGCACCAAGAAACGACTCGCGTGCATCTACGATGCGAGCTACCGTCGCGGGAGACCTCCAACTCCTCCTCCGGCACCGTCGGCGGGGGTTGAAGCTGCAACAACAGAGGCTACATTAAATCCAACAGCCCTCCAAGCGCAGCCGTGAGTAGCTGATTGCCTGATCCATGCACGAGTTTTGTTGAACGTTAACAGTAACCCAGTCCCCCTCCCACGGCTCCAAGCCTCGGGGTCGCAGCGAGACCGTTGACGCTGGAGACTTCACCACCTGTTGTCGCTGAAGAGAGCGTCCAGCCGGCATCAAGAACATCGCCCGAGGTAGACGTTGCCGAGATCGAAGGACAGTACTTCGACACGACATCCAGCCTAAATTTCCTTCATCGCGCATGGAGGCGGCTCTCGTCCCAACGCCTTGTCGGCGGGGTTGTTCCTCATATAGCCAGCGTGAACGAGCAAAATCAAAGCATGACCAAGGCGGGCGACAAACCCCTGGCGTCGTCGACCCATGAGAGTCACCCTCTTCCGGGACGTGCCATTGGGCTGGAGATGATGCACTTCTACTTCGACGTCTGCGTGGTGACGTACCGCTGTTTGCATCAGGGCTACGTCGTTGAGTGGTTCAGTGCGCTACTAACGAATGCTCTAGACAACGAGCCGCTGCATCGCGAGATAGGTCACGCCAAGGCCTCGATCGTTTTGACAATTCTTGCCATAGTAACGTTACGAAAAATCAAAGTTAACGGCACCGAGCCAGCACCCGACGAGGCTTCCGAATTGCGACGTAGCGATTCCTATTTCTGCCGAGCTACCGGATTAACAGACCAAGAGACGGGCCTCCCGAAACTAGAATCAGCCCAAGCACGTCTACTACAAGTTCTCTACCTCCTTCAAACATCGCGGATGAACCAGGCTTGGTACGTGTTTGGAAGCCTCTTGCCCATCGTGTCAGCGCTGGGCTTGCATAGAAAATCAAGTCGCAAGAGGGCCAGCAATGGCCAGGGACCCCACTTCGACTATATCATTTCCCAGTGTAGGAAAAGAACCTTTTGGGTTGCCTACACGATTGACAAGTATCTTGCCGTCGTCTTCGGCCGTCCAAGGATGTACCACGGCGAAGACATTGACCAAGACTTCCCCGACTGTGTCAACGACGAGGACATGACACCTCAAGGCAGATCGAGTGACGAACCCGACATGGATTGCCATGTCGAATCCTTAATTTTCCACGCAAAACTCGCCCAGCTAATCGACGGCATTTCTCGTGAAGTATACTCGATCAAGCCCGTGCCGAAGCAAGAGCGTCTCCTCGCGGCCCATCATTATGGCCGCGCTCTCCATGCCTGGCGCGAGTCTCTACCCCATCACCTAGGCACTGTCCGACCGATGTCCTTGATCCCTTCCTTTAGACGACAAAATACCGCACTGAAGCTGGCATACTGTCACGCAATCATGCACGCCAACCGCCCTTTTCTCCTCGGCAGTTCGACTTCTCGGCGCGGTAGTCAGCCGACTGCGCTAGAAGACAGCGTCGAAGAGTGTCTCAATGCCGCCAGGACCGCGCTGGAAACAGTCGACGGCATGGCCAGCGATGGAACACTTTTCCATGCGTTTTGGTGGACCCCATATGTCACCTTTTGCGCTTTGGCAGTCGTCTACGTGTGGAAAATTCAACGAGGAGAAGACGACGGAGACAAAGGTCTCTTTGAACTCGCAGACAGGTGTCAGAATCATTTGGCCAAAGCCACAACATCCGATAGTCCTAGTCGGCGATATAGTGTCATCCTCGAGGAACTGCGAGAAGAAGCCAAGGGTCCCGAAGCCCAGAGGAGGCCTACAGAGCATCGCGCAGCATCAGAGCAACTGGAGGGCGGACGAGGGATGGATCCAATGCAAGTGGACGAGCCTTCAGGGAGCGGGGTTGCGCCGTCGACCGAAATAAGCGATGTCTTCCAGGCACAAGGCTTCGAAGGGATGACCAACTTGTTGGCCGGCTGGGAGACGACAGACTGGCTAGACTTAGACTCTTCGGTATACCGCTACCTTCAAACACATTAAAATTCACTCAGCTGATCACTCGGCAGGCCTTTGCCACATTTTCGAGCCTCGAGGGTGCTCCTGTCATGTGGATGCCGCCGGCTCCTTGAGCATCCGGATGTCTTTCGTCAACAACATGGTCACTTTCACTTTGATCACCGAACAATTAACTGGCGTATCGACGGCTTTTGAAACGGACGAAAGGATGCGTCAAACGATTACGAGTCCCCGAAGAGTCCAGACTGGCGGGATCGCCGTAGGTCGTGGCGAGATCATGCCTGCACTGCGTCTTCCCCCCTTATCCAAATTGTTGTCCCAATAACGGTTGGCCGGGATCAGGGGAATCGGGGGAATTTTACGAAGTCAAAGTCGTTCTTAATAGTTATTTCCGGCACTTCTCCCTCCGCGACCTGGGATCCTGGTACAGAACACCAATCGAGGTAGCATCTTCCGTGCCGAGGATTACCGGCAAATTCGCACAGTCAGTTTATCCAAATAGATCGGCAGCGCTCGACTCCAAGCATGCAAGGCAACCCCTCGGAGGAGCTTTACCAAAGCCCCTGTAGCCCACGCTAATACAACGGCTCTCGGCAACTAAAGTTGAGACCGGCCGGGTTTTGCCGTCGGAGATATCCGTGAATGCCGAAGAAACTGTTAGAGAGTTATATTCAGATGAACCAGTTCCCCTTCTCCTATTTTAGGTAAAAGCTAATTAGCCCGCCCGGCTAAATATATATGGGTAACTTAACTTAGAGACTATGCCTTAAATAAGGTATATTATCCTACTTAACTTACTACTTTTAAACTATTAAAAGATTAATTTAATTTGATATATAATATAGATTTAATACTTAGATTTAATTAGGCTACTAAGTTTTATATAATTTTAATAATAATTAATATATATTTTATAGTTTAATAAGAATATTTAATAAATATTAGTATTTATTTTTATAATTATTATATTATAATACTATTAATACTATTATATATGAAGAATAAAGCTAAAATACTTTATAGTAAATAATATAAAGTTTTAATTAAAAATATATTTTATTACTATTAAGATTAATAGTAGTTTAAGAATTAATATATTATTAAAATATAGAGTATAGTTTATAATTAATTTAATAATATATATTTTAAAATCTTAATATAATTTTATATTAGGGTATTTCAAAAAGACTATTATTTTCTTTATTTAATAAGTTTTATAATTAAAGTAGATTTATAAGTAAACTTAAATAAAATTCAAATAAAATTATAATTAGTTTTATATAGTATTTTATTTTAATTAAGTAGGAATATTATAATTTACTAAGTTAAGAAATATAATATTTAAAGACTAAGTTAATTAAGACTATAGTTAAATTAAGGTTAATTTAGAGTTAAATTATATAAAAAGATATGTAAATTTAAAAAAATAAAAGATAGAATATAATATAAAGTATTATACTTTAAAGCTAGGTATAGTTAATTAATTCTATAAAATATTTTAAAATAAGTTAAGTAATAATAATAGTAAAGTAGTAAGAAGTAAGTATACCTTAGTTACTCTTATAACTCCTTAACTTAGAGGTATCTCTTATTAACTAAAATGTTAATAGGTTAGGATATAAACAATATTGGATTGTGTAGTTGCTAGTACTGGCTAGTGAAGGTACTTGTAGTGATGTGTGGGTCTTGTGCCCATGACAATATTCCCCTCTACAACATGAATCCGACGTCCTCATTGGTCCCAAATGAATGCCTTCCCCCAAGATTAGGTGTATTCTCTTCCTTCCAAAAAAACTATGTAGGGTTAAGTCGTGTAGGGTCGAGTTGTGTAGGATTAAGTCGCATGAGGTCGGGTTGTGAAGAGTAGAGTTGTCATGGGTACAGTCGTGACTAGTATAGTTGGTGACATGAAGCCTGATGGCGCGAAGCCTGGTAGTGTTAAGCCTAGTATAGTCAGTCCGATGATGGCAGCATCGCCGTTGTAGTACTCTTTGGTGAAAATTCCAATGGTGGCTACATGGCCCTGGTGGTATTTTTCTTGGTCTGGATTGAACTAATGTCAATGGATGCCCCCCTATCGACATGACCCTTGGATGTGGGGTTCCGAAATGATCGGGTTTTACAAAAACGACTGAGAACCCCTGAAGTCGTCTTAGAGTGTTTGAAAAGCAATTCTACAAATGATGCGTGTTGCAGCGTTGCGGACTGTCTTGGGCTCTTCATCTCTCTACTCCATTGAGATCGTAAAGCCTCAGACCGCCAAGCCAAGTCGAACCAAGAAAGTCGTTGGTACTCTCGCGCAACCATGAAGCTCAACAGCATCCTCTCCGTCTTCGGCCTGGCCAGTGCCGTCGGCGCTGCTTCTCTGCAGCAGGTCACGGACTTCGGTTCCAACCCCAGCGGCGTCAAGATGTACATCTATGTCCCGGATAACGTCGCCGCGAACCCCGCCGTCGTTGTGGCGATTCATTACTGCGGTGGCACCGCCCAGGCTTACTACAACAACACGCCGTACAAGACGCTTGCGGACTCGAAGGGCTTCATCGTCGTCTATCCCGAGTCGCCCTACTCCGGCACCTGCTGGGATGTCTCGTCAAAGGCAACTCTCACTCACGACGGCGGGGCCAACAGCAACTCCATCGCCAACATGGCCAAGTACACTCTTGAGAAATACAACGGCAACAAGTCCAAGGTCTTCGTCACGGGGTCTTCGTCCGGCGCCATGATGACCGTAAGCTCGACCCGTCGTCGACTCGATCCGTATGACTAACTTTTTTTTTTTTTTTTTTTTTTTGCAGAACGTCCTGGCCGCCACTTATCCCGATGTCTTCGCCGCCGCTATTGTCTACAACGGCGTCCCGGCCGGCTGCTTCTACACCGGCACCGTCGACGGCTGGAACAGCACCTGCTCTCAGGGGCTATCAACCGCCACCCCCCAGCGCTGGGCCCAATGGGTCTACGACGCCTACCCGGGGTACACCGGGGCGCGTCCTCGCATGCAGATCTATCACGGAAGCATCGACACCACTCTTAACGCCAAGAACTACCAGGAGACCATCAAGCAATGGTCTGGAGTCTTTGGCTACAACCCGGATAAGCCTTTGTCATCGTCGCAGAACACGCCCATCGCCAACTACCGCACGGATGTCTTTGGTGACCATCTCACTGGGGTCTGGGCTGTAGGTGTCGGCCACACCGTACCTGTCCGTGGTGATGATGACATGAAGTTTTTTGGACTATAACTGTAATACGTTGAACATAATGTTGGCTATTCTTGGATATATTCAAACCGTACATTGAAGGACCTCAAAGGCCAATATGAGCCCGTTACCACAAAACGGCCAGGTCAGGAATTGCTCCCATCGATATTGTGGAAAAGGAAATGTTGCCCTGTGATGTCTCTCTATGGGTATACTGGGTAGTTCTGGGTTGGATTGGAGGAACTATCAACTTCTGAGTTGGAGATCTTATCAAGTAAGCCTGCACGGCCTTAGGACCGGAGTATCTTTCCAGGCCGGTTCCAGCTTCCCAGCAAAGCCATCCGAACATGTCATCTGCGACGCGGCTTAGATATTCGACGAGCATATCCGCCCCTTTTCTGGTAGCTACCTCGCCAATGGTCTCTTCTTAGTCCGTCCGGCATCAGACCACATGGACTCAGGATCGCGGCAGTACGTCTGACTGAAAGATCTGACATAGCATCCAAGAGATTAACTGTTTACGGGCCGCGGCAACAGATGACTCAGAGAAACGGCGCAGTCCCCCTCGAAAACGTGTCGCCAATTTTCCGGAAGATTCTCGAAGAATGTAGCGGACAGAAGAGCCATCAGATGCGATGTGGCTGATACGTCTTCGCGCTTGAATGCTTTTCTGAAATCATCTGTAAATCCAGAACAGCCGAACACGAGTCTTCACCGGCAATCGCTGTCTTGCCTTCGCTCCCAAAGTTTTCAGGAGGTTCGGTCTGAGTCGAAGCTTGCGTGATGAATTCCTCTGAAGTCGGCAGTTTGCAGACTGATTCCCAAGGTGGAAGGAGGTCGCCAAAACCAGCAGACCGGGGTGTAAGACCGTTCAAAGCTTTCTCGAGCTGTCCGTGAAAGACAATGGCGCTCTTCTTGTCCATCAAAGAATAGTGAAAACAGAGACAGTGTAATAAGCAGAAGCGTCGTGATATATTGGATTGAACTATAGGCGAATTTCGGGCGGTTTGGTGTTGTTATTGTTGTTATTGGTTGAAGAGGAAGGAAGCGAAGGTGGTGAAGGTGGTGAAGGAGGTGAAGGAGGTGAAGGAGGCCCAGTCTGCCCACGTGACGTGATAGACAGACTGCGAATATTTGCAAGTTGTCCTGGTCGTCTACGATCTCTAGTCTACAGAGTCGATCGAGACGCTCGCTATGGCGGAAAGGCTTATGATGTTGACTCCCAAGAATACATTGAAGCTCCAAGTCGAAGCCAGTGCTAAGGATTGGGATTTTCGATGGTCTGAAATCGATGTTTTTCTCAAGATCGATAGGAGGCAAAACAGGGGGAATTTCGGTCTGGAGATCGACTGGTACGGCACTGATATTGGATGCTGAGCAATTGCTGCGGCGACGGCCACGCGCAAATCGTGCTTATCTCATGGTTGCCGCGATCGTTGTAGATCGCAGTCGCACAAACATTGTTGTAGATACCAAGGCGACTGCGTGTTGCTGCATATTTCTCGAGCAGGCCTGGTTTATGTCAGACAAAATTAGAACATGGACATTTTAACATCCTAGCAGCCTCAGTTCCTTGTAAGTTTCTCCGGCTTATACTGTCACCGTCACCATGCTGTTCTCAGATAAGCGTTGACTTTTCAAATTTGACTGAGAGGTCTTGACCCTTTGTGAGAACACTTCGGGATGTGGCTCCCAGAGTCGGGTCCATCCGAAGACACAGATGATCAAGGCCAGTCTGGCCAGGCCGGTCAGTTAGGTCTTATCAAATCGTACATAGGTATTTGAGCCAATTCCCAATCAAACAAAGCACCAAGTTAGATTGTAAGATCGGCACAGCAGAAGATGAGCCTGCACGAGAAGCACTGTGCCGCTCAGTGCAGCAACCAGATCAGTCGGTCAGGCCGGACCCCCAGTATCTCACTAACTGAAGCCCTCGTGGTGCCTTACTCAACTGCCTGACTGCTCAGGAGCAGCCAGATAACTGATCGGGTTGCTGCACTGACTGTGCGACTTCCTCATCGGACTTGTAGGATGACAGCTTTGCCATAGAAACTTTAAAGTTTATCGAGAGACTTTCAGCATCCATCTTCTTATTTATCTATCTTCTTTGCTGCCTATGAAGAACTCAGGAAAGACCTTGAAGTGGGCAATTAGTACAGTGATAATGACTTCCATGAGTCATGCTATATATATGGCTTGTTCTTGTGCCGGTTACTTGCCTGTTGTACCATTCGAAAACCGATATCTCGATTACTTTGCATCCATTTGGTTGCAAATGACACAGCTTCGATGAGTGGGAAAAGCTTGCAATTTGCAGACCCAACCAAACCTTTCTTAACTTTCCCCTCGTCTTCAAACCTCTTCCCGATGATTTTGAAATCTTCATCGTTCAGAGAAGCGTCGCTAACAGTCACCCATTGTCGAGAACCTCCTATCAATGCAGCGAACGAGTTATCCTCCTGCTGCGGGCAGATGCGATACTCTGCCAAGTGAAATGCCGTGCATGTATCGAATTCTGTGCCCAGTAGCAACACTCGAGCCCCAACCCCTTCCAGTCTTGCAAGCGGACTTTTCTCTCCCAGGCGACAGTCCATACGATGTCCTGTGGTGATTCTTTCCGCCATACGTCCAACTGCGGAGAACGACGTCTGCGGGTGTCCGCTTCGCACAGCGCCGGGCCACGTTCGCATAGTCTCCGCAGTCACACCCATGCCTCTGGTCCGGGTGATGCGCGAATCGTAAGCCGGCATGGTGTCCCGGATTGTCTGCCACAGATATCTGGGCGCCCTTGGGGACCTCCATTCTGCTGGGTCAGAGTTGTCCCCGGTAAATGTGGGAACCACAAGAGTACCATGGTCCCCTAGGACTTCGAGTAGTGCAGAGATGACCGTCTCAGCGCCGCCATTCACCCACCCGAGGCGACTGAGTGACGCGTGAAGCAGAAGTGTGTCGCCTTCTTCTACCCCGAGATTTCGAAAGTCGGATACAAGAGACGCCGTGGTGCACAGTGGCTTTCGAAGGAGTTCAGTGAGCATTGCTTCACAGAATTGTGTGTTCGATGTCGGTGTTGAATTCACAGCTGTTGAAAAAGCACAGATCAGACCATATTTATTGAACGAGTGCGGGGAAGGGGAAGGCGTGAGAGCCAACAGGGTATAGCAGAACCTGCAGGTTGCAAGTAAACCCGGCCCATTTACCTGTGGGAGTCACCCCACGCGAAGAGAACATCATCATTATTGAGGCATCCAATAGAGATTTATCATGGAAAACTCGAGGAGCTGAAGTGAATGCCAGTTTTTTGAGAGTGAAAAGCAAAAAAAACTGAAGAATCATTCATCTCCACCCTGCATCTGTGACGCATTGCGGCTGTTATTATTTCGTACTGCTACAACTTCTCCCAGGACTCTTGCTGTCATAGCATAGTCCTCATTTCTTATTCTCCGCATTACTGTTTCTGTTCTTGTCTTGAGACTGGTAATTCTAGGCAGCAATCTTGGGGACATCTCCAAGTTGGCTCAGCTCAGTTCGCGAATCAAGGTGACAGCCAAGCCTTGCGCGTTGTTTTGTGTACAGATTGATTGAGATTGATTCATCTCCCGACGGGCAACACTTTGTTCCTCAACTATTCATAGCCCATAATCTTTTAGTAACCATGAATAATATAGCACTCCTGAAGATATAATCAGCCGTAAAATCTTCCTCGCAACAGAGTGTTGGGTCTCAAATGCCCAGAATCACGCCCTCGTCTTTTTTTAGTTCCCATTCTCAGTACAGAACACTAAGAACACACACAATGAAAGTTGAGTAGATTTCAATGTGTAATTAATGATTTGTCTTTCAATTGACTTGGCTTTTCTGTCGCAATATCCCTGTTCAGTTCGGACGATTGGGCACCCTGATATGTGAATTTCTGGTGAAGTGAAGAACTGACGACCAGACAGCAAAACCTTGAATTGGATCCAATGAATATAAGTCTCGTTGAAATACATGCGTAAATTTGAACAACACGATGCGAAACCTCTTGGGGTCTAATGATGGAGATGTGTCGCTATCTACTCGCTAAGTGCTCACAACCATCTCGTTCACGAGGCTAATGTATTCTCTCATGTTATCAGTACTGTTGCCCTTTTTGCAACCGCCGCTATGCAAACTCTAAAGGTAGAGGTAGACCTGCGTGATGGACTGACACTTGATACCATCCTACAGTGGCCTGTCTGGTTCATGAAAACGATATCGAGACTCGAGGGGGCTGAAAATCTCTCATGGGACCACTCTCAGAGATTGGATCCATGAGAAATGCAAATGCGACTCGGGGAAATTGGCGGGAGCTATCGTACCAACAAAAGCTCATCCTACAAATAGTGTTCGTCAATCTTTTGCGTGAAATGGCGTCCTTTCCTAAATATTTGATCTGGTTATTGGCTTCTATTTCGGGGGACTTTAATCACGTTTGCGCTGTTCCAGCCCAAGAGACAGCCGCAAAGCGATCCCACTGCCATGTATTTCATTGGTACCAGAGCTGAGTGCAAAAGAATTTCAATGGCCTTGACTATGCGAGTTGCAGAATTCGGTACATGTCATTTGCAGAAGCATCGTAATGTATTGGTTCTGGTTACCTATGGGCGAATTTGGAGTCTTTTGTGTTGCTGTTGTGATGGTGAGGGAAGAAGAGGAAGGATGTGAATGTAGCCCAGCCCGCCCACGTGACGTAATAGTACGGTCGTTTGCGTCGGCGTTATGAGTATAGTAGTGTTTAATGCGGTTGTATATTTGCTTAGCTATTCGATCCTTTGTATTCCTAGCATCCTAGAGCCTGACGCCGAAAGTGTCAGACGGGAACTCTCAAACAAACGATTCTGCTTGCGATAGACAAACAAAGATAATGACTGTCTATGAGCGATTTCGTCCAAATCTTTCCCACCTACCCATCGTAGCACAAGAATGACGTTTTTCTACATATGAAGCGGGGAAACATGCAGAATTCATGTCGGCAGTTTGAATATCTCTGAGAGGAGTTGGTTGCTAAAAAGGAAGGTCTGGGCAGCGGCAGGGAAATCGTTTCCCGGGATGGCGATCACACGTTTGCCACTGAACTATTCACGAGATATCCCAGCGCGTCTTTCTACTCAGGTACTCAACAACCATACTTGCGAACGACCACCTCGACCCCTCGACCCCTCGACGTCAAATCTGTGATCGAAATCTATCATGGAGTTTGATTTCCCAGCGTTTGACAGTCTCCCTCCAGTACCGGGAGCACCCCGAGGTTGCCTTTGGGGCTTCTATGACAAGAATGGCAAACGAGACGAGATTGGATGTGAGAAAACTCGGCCCTTGATTGGCGTAGTAAGACATGTGCTAAGTCTACACCGCCAGCTCTCAATCTTTTGACCCCGAAGGTGGTCAGAGAGGCAAGCGCTGAGATTCAGACGGGCCGCCGAGTTCAATTGGATTGGCCTCTTGATTCCCTAGAATCTCCCGGATTTTGCCGCAAGACGCTCGAACACAAAATCTTGGACGCCGCAGAAAACCCGCAGCTGAATGTCTTTATTCTGGAAGATGAAATCCACATCAACACCCAGAGTAGCTCGCAATGGGATAGCCTCAAGCACGTGAGCCGCATATCACGCCAAATCGTTGCGCGGGGACCTTGCTCACACGCATAATAGTTCGCGCATCAAGAAAGCCAGGTGTTTTACGGAGGTCTCACCTACGAAGAAGCCAAGAAAACTTGTACCAACGGCATACACAACTGGTGCCAGACAGGCGGCATCGCAGGGCGTGGCATACTCGTTGACATGGTGCGTGAAGACACCGCATGAGCTGATATTTCACGGGGCAAAGTGTAAACTTTGGTAACGCATGCGAACGGTTTCAGGTTCGCTATTACCAGCGACGCGACGGCAAAGCTCCCGAGGCTTGGTCGGCGTTCTCGATCGGTGTCAGCGATATCGAGGCGGCCCTGGCCGAGCAAGGCACGGTCTGCCGACCTGGAGACGTCTTCATTGTGCGCACCGGGTATATCAAGCGCCACAACGAGGCCTCTGTAGAAGAGCGCCGGACGACGACGATGTTTGGAGGTGCGGCTATCGGCGTGGCATCGACGGAGGAGACTGTCCGTTGGCTCTATGACAAGCATTTCGCGGCACTGGCGAGTGATACCGTGGCTTTCGAGGCGTGGCCTGGTAAGAAAGGAAACCCGTTTATTTTGCACGAATTCGCGCTTGTTTGGTGGGGCACTCCTTTGGGAGAATTATGGGATCTGGAAAGCCTGGCCAAGCTGTGCGAGGAAGAGAAAAGATGGTCGTTTTTCCTCACAAGCGCCCCTCTTCATTTGAAGGGGGGGATAGGTAGTCCGCCCGGGGCTATAGCTATTCTATGATGCTGTCAGTTGTTAACATTCCGAGGTTAGCACGATTATGAGGCATATTCCCATGAAAGTAGAGTCCAGTTCCCATGTAGATCCTACTGACACTAAGTTGCTCTCACAATGCCAGCTAAACATCGCGAATACCCCCACAAGGATGGACGAACATCCAGGGTTTATCTTGAATCATTCAGTATTCTTTTGAGATACAAAAAAACTTTTGGTAAGCGGCACACGAGAATATGGCAGTGTCTCGTTCTGTTCTTTTACTGTTGTGATCCAACCTTGGTTCATGCCACATAAGTGCGAGGGGACAGCAAGGGGAAAACCCTCAACTAGTCTCATATATGTTGTCTCTCAAGCGTGAAACAGTCTTCATAAGTTGAAACTATGAGGTGGTCTATTTATTTGACTTAGCTGAGCCGCAGCTTGCCAGAACTTGGTCTGGGAGTTTTCAGACTGTGAGACAGATGCGTGCTTGGGCTTTCTTGACAGACCATAGTAGTTTAAATAAATCAAGCAACTCTCTGAAAATATTACATCTCAAACTGCACCGAGCGGTACAACCCAACTTTCAAGAAGCCGTTCGCGTAATGATGCGAGAAATGGCATCATCATTGCCCCTGTTGCCAAATTGCAGCTGATGTCGGGGATTGACCGACTGCCCAACTACGACTCTCAACTGGAGATAAGCTTTCAGCATGAACTAACCTGACTGATACAAATGCCGGTCTTCTCGTCAGGGCACAGACCTAAGGCTCTGCAAGGACATTGAACCCAATCCAAAGCTGATGTGCTCTAACATAGCGTTGATGACTTCGATGACCATCATTTACGGATAGGCTGTATGATTTGACGTGAAGGAACCCGGACGCCGCAGTTTTTGTGCCAGGTTCTATCCACACCACACCAAGAATGTTCTGCCTGACAGCCGCAAGTCGACGCACTGCCCGTGATGCCCACTGGTTCTCGCCAACCGATACCCCGAAAGAGCGAAAGCCGATAGCATAGTTGGACACCTTGATTATCCTGTATGCCTCATACTCTACTGGGTCAAGTACATGGACCTGACCACCATCAGCAAGCCGATGCCAATTGGAAAGGCATCACGATCTAATACTACCTGAACAATGCATTCGTGTCAGGCAAGTCAGATGAACTAGGCTTGCGCGGCAACGGGTTAGTTAAGTCCCAGATAATCTTCTTGATGAGTAACGTCGTCGGTCTTTTGCCCTTCATATACCTCTTTCCTCGCGTTCCGATGCATATTCATATACCAGCATTAGATCTTGGGTAGGCTCTTTTCGCTCTTCTCATTATCGCTGATATCACGGCCTACCGCTTCATTGTCGCTGCATCTAAGGTACGCATTCTTCGTTATCACTTGGGACTGAAAGTAGCTGCATGGCAATTCTAGATAGGCTTCCTACTTCCAGGAAGCAGGTACCGCACAACTGAGATGAACAATCCGAATGCCCTGAGTCCGGGTTTGGGTATGTTCTGTGTCCAAGTTGATGAATAACGTTCTTCATCAACCTCAGCGCGGATCTGGGGATTGGACGGCCGACAGCCACTACGCTTGCCTCGGCCGTCAACATCACCCGCGTGATACTGGCCGTATAGGACGTGCCAGAAGCGGGTAAATGGTTTGAATTTAGCACTCTTACTCCGCTGTGGCCGTTTCTTCGGTGTTGTGCGGATGGGCCTACGTCGTCCTCAGAGACAACATCGAGAAGCGAGCATTGACTCTAATCCTGATGAGGCTTATCGCAACATCGACAAATGCTGGATCCCGATGTTTGTATATCCAATATTCGAGGCTCCCAGATTCCCCAAGGGGTATGTGTTTTCAGCTGTCATGGTTGTGTGCCTTGCTATAGCGACCCAGGTTATCAGGATATTGCTGGGACCTCAAGGGTATGGCGTTATCTTCCGGTTACAGCAAAAGAAATTTTGTAACACGATAACAGAGAGAAAAGTCAGCCGAAATGCCATGGCTTAGCTGTAGCTGAGGAATGCACCCCAGACTCAGGCAAGCAGTTTTAAAACGCCGCCCATGGAAGCAAGGATCAGAAGGTCCGGAATGACGCAGATAAGTCTGGAGGTGCTTGGAGGAGCTTATACTGGAACATCGAAACTGGAGATGTATTGTAGGGGTCAGACAGACACTTGAGATACTGACAGTCTTTCTCATACTACGACCAGAGGCTCTCGCGTAGAACTTTGGCCTCGACTTCGTGTCCATCATGAAACTGCCACATAAGTTACGGCATAAGAAAAGTCTAATAACCCTCCCTTTTGTTAACAATGTTGACCAGCCTCTTGCCCTCACTCAACCTCTTCAGATTCAAGTCGAGGATCCCCAAGACCCTCTTCGCATAGCTCGTCGACATACCGCTGATGTGCGGCGTGATCAACAAATTCTTCGCCTTCCACAACGGGTGCCCCTCAGGCAAGGGCTCCGGATCCGTGACGTCCAGCGCCGCGCCCTTGATGAGCCCCTTATCGAGCGCCTCGATCAAGTCATCCGTGTTCACAACCGGCCCCCGCGCGATGTTGGACACGAACGTCTTCTTCTCCGACAGAATCTCAAACTCCTCCCTGGACAGCAGGTGGCTGGTCTTGTCCGTCAGCGGCGTCGCGACGACCAGCAGATCCAGCCCGGAGCCGAGGAAGGCGTGCAGGTCCGCCTTGGAGGCGCCCGAGAACCACCTGGAGGGGAACTTGCCCTCCGGGTCGCCGAGCCCGGGGGGCGAGTAGCCGTTGTCGCGCTTCGAGTCCGGCGTCGGGCGGGGGTGGAGGGTGTAGGCGTGTACCTTGAAGCCGAGCGCGGTGGCTACGCGGGCCGTTTGTCGGCCGATACTGCCGTAGCCCAGAATGCCTCTGTTTGGGATCGGTTAGTGACGTGTGCCGGACGGGTTCTGGCGAGATATTCGCGAAGAACTTGCATTGTGCGACCGACGGCGTCTTCCACCCACTCGTCGCCGCGGGACCATTTTCCCGCGCGGAAGTTGTCAATGTATTTGGGGACTACGCGACGGTGAGACTCATGAGATTGTAAGTGATGGATGGGTGGGGGACGCACGTTCATGTTGAAACGAGAGGAAGGTCGCGATAATCCACTCGGAAATCTGAGGTCTGTCTTCACGTCAGTCGCTATCCATCCCCGGCCGTACCATGGGTCAAGTCTCCGGCCTACCCATGAACGCCATTCGCTGTCGCGAAAGCAACATCGGTATCCTTGAACAGCGGGTGCTTCAAGATATGGTTTGCGCCGGCGCTCTGCAGCTGCACGTACTGCAGCTTCGGTGCAACGTCCGGGTCCGGCAAAGCGCTCCCCGTGAGCAGGATCGTCACGTCCTTCCACTCGTTGTCGTTGAAGTCCGGCCGGGGCTTCTTCTCAGGGAAATCGAGCTCGTGAAAGACGACCTTGAGGTCAGGAAATTCCGCGTGAAGGTGGGCGAGGTATTCATCATCTGGTTTGAATTGCGAGAGGATCAAGAGCTTGTGACCCTTGAGGGTCGGGTTTGGCGGAGGGAGTAGCATGATTATTGATTTCAACGAGTTTGGTTTCTTTCAATGCCGATGAGGAGTCTTGTTGCTGATGTGCTGTAAACTGGCGAGCTCGATTGCTAAGTAAGAGAGACGACGGGGTTGGGGGTTTCAGTTGGTCGGATCACTAATCCAGAGCGCACCCCTCCATCGTTCATTAGGGGGGGGAAAAAACACGGCATAATCACATAGTAGCAATACACTTGAAGTGAACAGGGGGCGTGGTGCGGGGGTACGGTCGCTGAGCGCATCTCAGGGCCAGATGGCGCAACAGGAGGCAGGTCGGAAAGCCGCCGATGCGAATGTGTGTGGGGGGTTCAGACGGTTGCTTCAATCGTCATTGTTTCTGGTCTCGTTCATCGGATCCTTCACTCACTGCGAGTCTCAGTGACAACGACCCGGTATCGGCACGGCTAACGAGTCCGTCGGGTTTCAAGGGATTCTTGCCGATAAGGCGTCGGCGACCAACCAATTACCGAAGTAGTATATGGCAGGAGAAGATCTGTCAGATTTGATAGTGATGGTCTCCGCCATGGATGATAAAGATATCGGTACTGGATTGCCATCCGCTTTCCCCTCATGCGCCGTCAGTCAATGGCATCTCTCGAGTTATCTCTTGTGATGGCCGTACGTCGCTTTACCTCATCAATAAGCTTGACTCGACGTGATGACACACAGACCCCGAACGAGGTGAAGACGACTCAACCATGCGTCAAAACAACCAACAGTTATAGGGGCACCTGCATGATCGAATTCTCCACCTGCAACATACCTAGGCGCGCCCTTCGACAACGAGAGCTGCTTCAGCCTTACAAATACCATTTTGTCTCTGTCATTTGAGGCTCCGTTCGAGTAATGCTTCACCATCAAGAAGCGACAATACAAACATAATGGCCCCCTCGAACTGCACCGTCCGCCATGCGCGTCGTGAAGGTGAGCATGTGCAATCAAAATCCATTGCGACATGAGCGTGGGGTACACGGGTGGACATTGACAGCCCGCCAGACCTCCCCGTCATTCTCGCCCTCGTCAAGGAGCTCGCAGAATACGAAAAGGAGCTGGACAGCGTCCTGGCCACGGAAGAGTCCCTCGGAAACACCATCGCTTTCGCGCCCTCTGGCCACGCCGCATACACGCCGGGAAAGCCAGTGACGGAGCCCACGTCGCCAAGCAGACCCGCCAGGTGCCTGCTTCTCTTCAACGAGGCCGGGGAGGGCGTCGGCATTGCCCTGTACTTCTACAACTACAGCACATGGCGCGCCAAGCCTGGCGTCTACCTCGAGGACCTCTACGTGCGCTCCACGGAGCGGAAGAAGGGTTACGGAAAGCGTTTGTTGGTTGAATTGGCCAAGGAGGTTGTCGCCATGGACGGCGGTCGTCTCGAGTGGGTGGTGCTGAAGTGGAACGAGCCGAGCATCAAATTTTACGAGTCCATCGGCGCGAAAGCCATGGACGAATGGGTGGGCATGCGCGTCGATGGCGACGCCTTGCCCAAGCTGGCCAGTCTATTAGATTGAATAGAGAAAGCGCGAGCTAGGATATAACGGTCAGGACAAACACAGAAGAAGCTACTTTTCACTATTCAGCTTCCCCTTCGCATCGACACCCTCAAAGATTTGTTGCTGTACAACAGAGGGCATTGGCAGCACGGCTTGTCGAGTGCCCCAGACAAACTTCTTCGGCCTGCCCTGCTCCCCTTGTCCTTCTTCCATGTATGACGAGGTTTCCCACATCTTGCCAAACTCTCTTCGAAGTTGTCGATTTGTGTACGGAGAGCCCTTGCGCATCTTGCTCGTGGTCTTGGAAAAAGGGCCGTCATCCGTCTTGCCAGTCAACTGGGTTAACTTCCGAGACCTTGGTTTTTCTACTTCGCGCACGGGGATGGTTGCATAAGCTGCCCATGGGAAGCTCTTGGGACCCTCCCTATCGACAGCAACTGGTCTGCGCGGGGGCAATTCCCACAATTGCCGAGGCGCGTCACCCGTCGTGATACTTTGCAAAAGGTCCCATTCTTCCTTGTCTACTGGTGGCATGAATTTGTCTGCTGTATCCTTCCACCAGCGCCGGATCAACTTTGTGACTCTTCGCGCAGCCAACGGCCGGCCGAATTCGTCCTGCGCTGGTACGCGGGCCTCGGGCTTGTTCTCCGAAGGAAGACTGTTTCGAGGCCAGGCGGCGGAGGGAGTGAGTTTATTCTGATGCTGCTTCTGGGAGTCGAAGAACTTGCGCAGCTTGACGGTGTCCCAGTTGTCTTCAATGGGACTGAGCTTCTGATCCACCCATGGAGTAGGGTCGGTCCGGTCATAAACACGTCTGTTGGGAGGTACTTTGAGCAATTCCTCCCTCCTCAGTCTTTCCTTCTCCATTTCGGCGATTCTCTCCTCAAGCTGGCGGACGTCTAAGGGTGCATCGGGCTCTTTCTTGACAAAAGCGGCCATCAGCTCGCGACGTCTCTTGCCCAGTCTGCCAAAGACATGCCACAGAACACGACGGAAGCGCAAGGCGTCGCCTGAGAGTGCAGCATCCAGAACGGAGAGCTTCTTCCTGCCTTCCTCTAGGGCCTTGGTGCGGAGGAAATTTTCTTCTTCAAGCGCGGCTTTGCATTTGGATTCGGCAAGTTTTGTCTCTGCTGCGGCAGCTCTCACTCGCTCTCGGCAGAAGCCAGACTTGATGCGGTGTTCGAGGTACGGTCGGCAAACGAGCGGGAAGTATGTAACGGCTCGAAGGAGATGGCGGTAGACATGTAGAGGCCTCGCGGGTTTTGGAAGAGGAATCCTCGTCGTTGAAGTGGACTGCGCAGCCTCTAGGTGGTGGTAAACCAGCTGGCGAGGGGCAGGCTTTTTCAGAGGTATCCGTAGCGTGGGCATCTGGAACGCGAAGGGGGCAAGGATGGTGAAGGAGTTCATGCGCAAGGTAGCAACGGCATTGTGGTTTTCGGGAGGTGTCTCGCAGTTGGGCAGGGACGCATCTGTTGGAGTCGATGTCGAGCAGTACGCATGCAGGGTGAGATGTTTGAACAGGCGCTGAGATGAGGCAAGGTACGGATACGGTGCAGAAATTTGGGGATGGCCTGCAGCGGTGACGGAACCAAGCTGGCAATCCGGGGTGCCTCAGGAGTCGAGTGGCCCAGGCTTTGGTGGGGAAGCAAGATGGCAGAGGAAAGAGCAAGAGCAATCCGCGGTGACAATGGAAGTTTCCTCAGTAACTTGTTTATCCGTACCTTGGATGGAGTAGGGTATTACCTTAGACACAAACATTAGGTTGACCACAATCCAATGCGTAATTCCACAGACTTCACAAAAGCGGTTCTCAATGTAAAGAGAGTAGGGAAGCATAGATAGACACTAAGAAGCAGCAACGGCCTTGCGTGAAATGTATCCATGTGCTGTTCCAGGTGGATAGAAGTTGAGGAATCACACTTTCCCCGGCCAGCCGTTGTAAACGCGACAACATGTCTGACAAGGTTAGTGTAGTGAGTCGACACGCGTCACTGACGCTCCTCCCATCATTAGGTCGCGGTCGCGGTGAGGGGCTCGGACTCAGACGTTGTTCTGGGTTAGGTACCTTCCTAGATACGTCCTGAGATGGTCTGGGCTCCCAGGTCCGCGAATAGGAGAGCGTGACCTGAATTCTACTAGCCACAAGACACTCATGTGAGCAATCGCCAACAGCACGGTCCTCCCTCATCAAGGTCATAAGAGGTCGAGGGAGCAGACGCGCGACACGGTCTGCGCCCTCGCGAAACAGACACGTCCTATTGCACTTTCCACTTCCCTCTCTTTAATTGAAATTCCCTTTCGGGAGCCTACTGCGGAACCCTTTTTTCTCATTTTCGGGCCCCCGGACGACGACTAGGCGACAAGATCTGGACAACCAGGACTACCTACCATAAGGCGAGGTAGTCAACTACCTAGGTTAAGGTGAAAGACAGAGCGAAAGAAAGACCTCGCTCGACAGTCAATATCCACACTAAAGTAGACACAAGAAGAACTAGTCCATTTGTTCTCCATACCGCACCGCCACTTCTCCTTGTCTACCGCTCGCTTCCTCGTCAACACCCGACGTCGACAACGCTGTGGCCTAGCATATTTTCCAGACGCAATCAACTCTTGGAGTCCCATATTTCGACCACTTTCGCCATTTCAACGACTATCAACCCTCCCATTGACGCTACTCCCGCTCCAATCCACGCCTGCGCATTCTCCCACGCAAATCTCACCGGATACCTACCTGCCTACTACCTGTCTGTCGGCACACAAAGCAGCCAAAGCTCCAAACCGCCGTGCGAAGCGGTACGACTCAGCGCAAAGCTAGCTGGCGCTTCCATTCACGCCTATGGAGAAAGGGTCGGCTGCATGCATTTTGATTCTCTTGTCCGCCACGACTACCAAAGCATTCGTCTACTTTCACGTCTGAGAAACCGCTGCCGCATCAACTTCATCCTAACCTCCCGCCTCCCTTCCAAATCTCCCCTCTTCAGCTGAACCGCATCGCCCACCGGCCGACTCTCGCCTCCGATGCTCTAGCGCTGGCACATGTCTTCGACTACGGTAACGGCAAATCAACCCGCCTCGCATTCCTTCCAATCCCGCAGCGACGACTCCCTCTCTGCCGCGCAACCACAGAATTACCGCGGGAGCCCCCCTCCCGCCGCCATGATGCCGTCCGCATCGCAGTCTCAACCCTCATCGCAACAATCCTTCACAATGAGCCAGCAATCACAGGCCGCCTACCGTGGCTATGCCGACTCCAGGCATGCCAATGAAGCCCCTCAAATTTATAGCGTAAGTCGCCACGTTATATTGCTCCGGTGCACCTGTTCTGCGACAGTCGCACTGACAGACCACTTCTAGGCCGTCTACTCGGGCGTCGATGTCTACGAAATGGAGGTCAACGGCGTTGCCGTCATGCGCCGACGACAAGACAGCTGGCTCAATGCCACCCAGATCCTCAAAGTTGCCGGCGTCGACAAGGGAAAGCGCACGAAGATCCTTGAAAAGGAGATCCAGACCGGCGAGCACGAGAAAGTTCAAGGAGGTTACGGAAAATACCAGGGCACATGGATCAAATTCGAGAGAGGCGTCGAAGTCTGCCGACAGTACGGTGTTGAGGAGCTCCTGCGTCCGCTCCTGACATACGACATGGGCCAAGATGGTGGAGTAGCAGGCCAGGGAGACTTCAATACGCCCACCAAGGAACAGGCTATGGCTGCTCAACGGAAACGCTTGTACAATGCAGGAAACGACGCGCGAACCAACGGTATGACCGGTCTGAACGGCACCTTCTTCAAGAACATTTCAAGCACCGCATCGCACGCTGTCGCTGCTATCAGCAAGGCACGATTCGATTCTCCCGGTCCCAGGGGCCGCAACGGACCGACCAAAGCACCCAGTTTCAGCCGCCAGGGTTCAATGCAAAATGGTGACGACTTTCCTGGCAACTCCCAGCAGAGCTACACTTCGGACTACGGCCAACAGGTCGACTCAGCATACTCAACCCAGGGAGCCAGCCAGCAATTAGGCGATGGTCCAGAACCGCCGCGCAAGCGTCAGCGAGTCACCATGACCCCGGCCGACAGCTTTGGAGGATACAACAACTCCGTGGAGATGTATCAGGGAGCTTTTCCCGGGTCACCAACCGAGCCTAACGAGTCATTCATCTACTCGCAAGCGAACGCCCCGGCTCACGATGGACACAGCCCTTTGACGCCGCTGCCATTTGAGATGTCCCCAGACGCCGAGGCGAAGAGGAGCATGTTGATGAGTCTCTTCATGGATTCGGCGGCTTCTGATCAGTCCAAGAACGACATGCTCAGGTCATTTGCGCCTATTGAGTTAGACATGCCCATAGACCAACAAAGCCATACCGCTCTGCACTGGGCCGCCACATTGTCGCGCATGACGCTTCTGCGCGCCCTTATTGCTGCGGGCGCCAGCCCTTTCCGTGTCAACGCATCAGGCGAGACGGCTCTTGTAAGGGCGTGTGTTGTAACGAACTCGATGGACCTTGGATCATTTCCCGACCTTCTCGACGTACTCGGAAGCACCATTGAAGTTCGTGATAGCAAGGGACGCACTGTTCTGCATCATATTGCCATGACTAGCGCCGTAAAGGGTAGGAACGCGGCCAGTCGGTATTACCTCGAGAGCCTCTTGGAGTGGGTGGTCAGACAAGGCAGCGTTCCGAACGTCCAAGGCGCTGCCAACGGCAACGGCAACAGCGCGCCCAACAGCTCCCAGTCCCAACCGCAATCTCAACCCAAGATGGGAATCGCCCGCTTCATGACTGAAATAGTCAATGCCCAAGACCATGCCGGCGATACAGCTTTGAACATCGCGGCAAGAATAGGCAACAGAAGCATAATCTCGCAGCTATTGGAAGTTGGAGCTGACCCGAACATCGCCAATAGAGCTGGCCTTCGGCCGGTGGACTTTGGTATTGGAGGAGAAGCCGCAGATGAGGGCACAAATGACTTGACGAACGGTATGCCAGACTTGAATGGGGGAGACCTCGAGAAGAATGGGATTGTGAGCAGCCAGCGCACAAAGGAGAGCAGTGATGATATAGTATCATGTGAGTACCCGGCCTTACCACTGTCGACGTGACCATTCTAATAGTTGCAGCTATCACACATCTTCTGAATGAAGCAAGTTCGACCTTCCAGAGCGAAGTAAAGACGAAACAAGCCGTTATCGAGTCCCTCCACTCGACACTGCGCACCACGTCAGCACAACTAAGCGAAGCGAGGAAAACTCTCGAGGCAATGCAGGCCACGTTAAAGAAGCAGCAACTCGCCCGCCAAAAGGTCGCCAACCTGAGTCATGCCCGAGAGGAGGAGCAGGTCCGTCTGATGCAAGAGCAGAACCGCGCCGGGCGCACCGACGCCCTATCGTCATCCTGGGAGACGGAGCTCGGCGCCGCCCTGGAGACGGCGAGAGACGGCGAAGAGGCCGGCTTGCTTCCCTCCGCGGCTGTTCTAAAGGCCAGGCTTAACGCCGTATCAGCCAGGAGAGACGTCACGCGCAAGATGGCCGCCGCCCTCAAGGGCCGCAGCAAGGATGTCGAGATCAAGTACCGCCGCGTGGTCGCTATCAGCACCGGCGTGCCCGAAGACCAGGTGGACGCTGTCGTTGACGGCTTGCTGCGGGCAGTGGAGAGCGAGAAGGGAGACCTGGAGGTAGATCGCGTCAGGAGATTCCTCGGCGGCGTCGAGGGAGTGGTGCATTGAGACTTTGGTCGCCGACAGAGGAAGAAAGAGTCTGGTCGAGGGCTTGTTCTTGTTGCTGTCATACCCCGTCGGAGAAAGCCCTCGACTAGTTTTGTGAAAGACCACGGACGGGCCGTTTATCAATATCATTACTTATATAGATTACCACGAGGAGAGCATAAACCCGCACTGTTGGTTTCGGGGGATGGCGTTGGCTGGCTTAGGCATCACCGGTTACGCGAATGAAACCGATTCCTTTCGTTATCATTTTGGTCTTGGAAAAGATCTCGTGGAATTTAAATGGCATTTTCCAAAATTTGAGCTGTTTTTGAACCAACGCTGAGCGAGCGCGACTGCGACTACTAATGCTCCTCGTTGTCCAACCCGAAACCCCCCGTACTAGATAAAACTCCTATCGAACGCCTGGCAATGCTGCTCTGGTAATTTGGAAAAAGGTTGCCCCTCGCAGCAATAAGTGGCCTCCATTATCGCGCGAGGCCAGACGCGTACAGCCCCTCCCATCGTTGCTCCACGCCGCCAACGAGCCTTTTTGCCTTTTCGATTTCCCGCTCGAGCTCCTCGACGTTGCGCGTGAGCGCACTGACCTCTTCGAACCGTCGTGCCCCACGAGCGGAGTCCACCATCCGCTGCACCATGAACCGCTGCTCTTCGAGTACGACCAGACGCTCCCTGGCCTCCTTCTCCTCCGTCTCCAACTGGGACACGGCGGTGCTGGTCTCGCTAGCCTGGCTCGCCGTCTCGTATTCTGCGAGTTCCCCGTTGCGGAGTGGCGAGAGGTGAAGAGATGGGGACGAGCCATTGACGCTGCCTGGCTGCAGAGCGACGAGGCGCGATGAATGAGAGGACCGAGAGCGTAAAATTTGAGGCACAGATTTGAGAGTGAGCATATGGGTGTGTAGAAAGGTAGATGCGGCGGCGTAGACCGCTTGCTGCAAACGTAGCTGTGTTTTTGATTTGGTCTTCATGTCGCGCAAACGGCGCGCCGCTGTGTCGTACTTAGTGAAGGCATCGGTCAGTCGTTTACGAATCTTGGAAGCCTCTTGGATCTGCGCATGTGATGGCGGTGGTTTTGAAAGGTCAGGGCCGTCTTCGCCTTCTGGTTGAAGGGCAAGCAATGTTCGCTGGAAGATGGGCATGAGCTGGCGGATGCCGCGCTCGAACTGACGAAGGGTTTCATAGGCGCGTTGATCTGGTGGTTTATGCAGAATGGTCGCGGCAAAATCTCGTTTTGAGAAGATTGTGTGATTGCAATCGCGACACATGCGAATGTCAACACTCATCTGGCCAGGCTGTGCCGTTGTTGGTGGCTTCTCAGTCGCGGGGTTCGTGGCTGGTGCTGTTAGATGCGATGCTCGTGCAGACCGCGACACGCGGGACTCACAGTTGGCTACGCTCAAGCCCACTTCACTCGAACAGCCCGTCAATGGGTCAGCGCAGACTACTCTACCGCATATCCGGCAGTGATGCCTCCGAAAGGTCCACGATCCAAACTCTTGCTGGCAGAAAGGGCAATGTGTGACGGCCGCGTCGTCCTCCCAGGTAACGACAGACTGTTCGAGTAGTTTTCTTTGGTTTTTCTGACCCGTCAAAGTTGCGACTGGGGAGAGAAGATTTCCGCCGTTGGCCGCGACATCTGCGGGCGCATTCGCAAGCAGCTGCGTAAGCTTTGAGAGACGCTTCTCCAGTCTGGCCACCTCCAAATTCTGCCTCTCCACTCTCTTTCGTCGCAAGTCCGCAAAAGCCGACGTGTGATCAATTAACACGCCGTTGTGATCGTTGTAGCCGTCCCTGGACTTGTAGCACGTCTCGCAAACCCTGACCCAGTATCCCCGCACAGGATCGTGCTGAGCCGACCTCGATAACCTCATCTGGTACATGGTATGCTCTTCGCAAAACAACCTGCCGCATTTCCTGCAGTTAATACTGCCATTCACTGCCCCTAGCCCCTTTGCGCATGTAGGATCGGTGCACCGGTCGTTGCTCGTTTGGCGCTGCCAATGGGATCGAGTGATGAGCTCGTCCGGATCAATCGGGCCCTCGACAAGCTTGGCGGTAGTTGGAGGCACAATTGGCATGGATTCGTTGGATTCGAAGACATCGAGACCTCGCAATTTTTGGTTGATAATTGAGAGCGGTTGAAACTTTTTCGCCTTCAAGACCTGCTTGTCGAACCAAGTCCTTACTTCGTCCTGTTCAACCTCGGGCAGTTCTTGGTGATTGTCGTCAATATGTCTGAGGAAGGTCAGAGACTTAGATCACAGTCGCAAACGAGCGGTCATTGTCACCTGTTCAGTTGAAGCAGTGTCAACTTTCGCCAAAGGTCAGCCTAGCCTCGAGAAAATCCATCCCATGCAACTTACCATTTCCTCGTCGCATATTGGGCAGACCAGCTTCGACGACGTGGCGGTGGCCGGCCTCGAGGGGCCGCCAACACTGATGTTGGATGTCAGATCCTGGGAGAAGTCGGGCAGAGGACTCGAGACGGGAGGGGATGCCGAGGATGAGTTGAGCGACAGCGTGCTTTCGGAGGGAGCAAAGGGACTGGGTGTTCGTTGGTGGCCGCGAACCGTGGGAGGCGTAGGAGGGGCGAGGCCTTTCCCGCTGCCCAAGATGCGGCCGCCTCCCAGCTTGCGGCCGGACATGGTGAACGAGAAGGGGATTCAAGATCCCATCCACGGGAGTAATAATAGGCGACAACCGCGGTTAACAAGGACCAAAGGAAGAGGGCGGAGGATGCGGAAGTGAAGTGGACGATGACAGCGAAGAGGAGGGGGTCCAAGTAGCACACAAGTAAGGTAGGGTACGATACGGTAAGGCAAGGCGAGGTACCCAGGTAGCCCGTATGTAAGGTAAGGTACCTAGGTATATGGTGGTGACAGTGTCAAGGTGCAGGCAGTTGGTTCCAGTTCCAGGTTCGCGTGCTTGTCAGGCACTTTCCTTGCTGAGTACCTTACTATGGTATGATGGGTAAGTTTAACCCCCAGCACTGGTATTGTGGAGAGTGCGTCCCACAGACAGCTGACTTTGAATGGCTAGAGAATCGCTTAACAACACCAACAAGAAGTACCCGTGGAACCAGCTCAAGCCACAGGAACCTGAACAGGGGGTTGTACTTTGGCCTGATACCATAGTAGTTGGGGGTCGGTGCGTATTGCAGGCGGTGGGCATCGGAGGGGGTCGTGGCTGCCAGCGATGCATTCAGCAGCGGGGAGTTCATTGCACGTTACCTCTCCTGAGCCTGGTACCTCCGTACCTTAAGGTAGTGACTGATTGCCTCGGACGCTAAAGAAGATTCACTAAAAAGAAACGCTAGTAACGAGACTGGAAGAGCTTGGACCCACAGCCAGACAGTGATGGGGACACAGTGGAGCTTATCCGTGCCACGACCTCCTGTCCGATTTGGGGGATAAATGGATACAAGTTCGCCTTGCGGAAGGGCGGTGAGACAGAAGTACCTCTGTATGACTTACCCCCTCTCCAGGCGCATCTCGACATGGCACGTGCGCAGTTGTCGATGGTGGGGCGCTACTTTATCAATGCGCTTATCGCTTCACCCGGTGTTTGCTTTCATGAGCAATCAATCCATCGCAACTCTTTGGGGGGAAGGAAAAAACCGGCTGCACCTTGATGTTCGTTATATCATTTGACAGCTCGCTCACAGACACCGGACCTGATTCATCCTACGGCAGCCCAGCTAAGCTCCGCAACACATCATGACCAACAACTCGCCTTCGAAGAAGTTTCCTGACATTGAGGGCGGCGGAAGTCTTATTCTTGCTTGGCAGATCAAGGGCAAGAAGGTTTTGGTCGTTGGAGGCGGCGAGGTACGTGACTGCGTTTGATTGCGCCTTCCACACTGCCAACGCTCGCCGTTGTTGCTCCGGGTGATGCTGATTTTTGTATTTTGAAATAGGTTGCTGCTGGCAGAATCCTCAATTGTCTCAATGCAGACGCCAACGTCACCGTTGTCTGTCCCACTTCCGGTTTCAACCCAGAGGTAGCGCACCGCGTAACCCAGGGCCAAGTCACCCACGTCGACCGCCTCTTCGAACCCTCCGACCTCGATGGCGCAGACATGGTCCTGGTGGCCATTGACGACCCGGTCGCCTCTACAACCATCTGGAAGCTTTGCAAAGAGAGGAGGATACCTGCCAACATCGCCGATGTGCCCCCCGAATGCGACTTCTACTTTGGCAGCGTCCACCGTGACGGTCCTCTACAGATTATGGTCAGCACCAACGGCAAAGGCCCAAGGCTAGCAGCCATCATCCGGCGCTATATCGCAAAGCAGCTGCCCAAGAACGCCGGCAATGCGATCGAGGCCATTGGCACCCTCAGAGGCAAGCTTCGCAAGATCGCGCCAAATCCCGAGGAAAGCCCGAAGCGCATGGGTTGGTGAGTGGCACATCACTCCTCACACAGGCAGGCCCTCTTAGACTGATTCATGTGATTACAGGATGATCAAGGTCAGCAACGCATATGATTGGGAGGAGATATGCGACCTTACCGACGAGGACATGGAGAATCTCCTCAAGTTTTATTCCACGAACGCTGTTCCGACAATTGACGATCTCATGAACATGAGAGAAACCCCGGGTTTCAACAAAGCGGATGTGTTTGACGGCTCTTTCGGCTTCTTCGTGGGGGCATAGGCAGCATTTACGTTTACACATACATACATATGGGTTGAGCGATTTCGGAGTTACTTGCATTAAGGGTCATATAGAACGCGGTAACAGCAGCATCTCACGGTCTGGTAGGGGATATATATTTGTACAGCATAGTCTAGGCGCAGTATGGCATGCCTGGATGGGTTCGCGTGACATGAAATTGAACTTGGAATCGATTTTTTCTCTCCTCATTGAGAGACGCTTGTTCAGTCTGTCAAGCAAAATTCATGACTTATCTAAGTCCCCTCGACCTTATCGTTCGCTCAGACTCCTGCAGACTCTACAGTCTGTTCATGATGATGTGTATGAATCCAGCTCAAAATGCATGATGTTTGCTTATGTTCTTGGGATCGGCCCCGATGGATCCACCTTTCCGGGCAGGTCAACGCTCGGAACTGAGTTCGGTAGACGGGTGCAGCTACGCCGTGACGGCAATCTTTTGCACTAATACTAGGTTGCCGCTGCTTTCTCCGATAATTCAAGAGGAATACCGGAGAAAAGATTGGGTCACGAGATCTTTGAAACCAGCGGTTAGTGTCAAAAAGACTTAAGGGAGACACAGCATGCTCTTCGTCAAGATCGACGAGGATTTCAAGTGTATTGAACAATATCAACCTAGAGTACAGCGGTCATGTCATTCTCACGGCCTCGTCAAATGCAGACTCTACAATGTGAAATGCGGAGTTTAAAGGTGTCGTAGGCTCTGAATTTCAGCTATCCTCTCTGTTGATTGTGACATCTGCCAGTTCGGACAATGACCACCTGTCGCCATCTGGCCACCAAAAGCTGTACCTTCCTTCTTCAACACCCCGCGACAATTCGACTCGATCTTGAAGCACACTACCAAGGCACGAAAAACGCCAATTTGCATCAAAGTTAACTTTTCGACGCGCCACAGCAGGTTCCCCCATGTTATTTTCTTAAAAACTATACAATACTCAACGGAGATTGCGTATACAACGCGTTGAATCACTCCCGTGTCGCGTCGCAAACCGCATCGCTTCGGCTCGCCTCCCACAACCTTTAGTAGAACACGTCCGGCCCGGGTCAGAATTCACAATGGTTGCGGCTCACTCCGAAACCGAAGCCCAAGTTGACCAGTCATCCGATGCAGACCTCGGCCGAATCAGCCCTGAAGACAATGAACCAATGCCACGATTCTTCGGCAGCACCTTTACAACACACCGTGTCTCGCCTCTCTACGTCGGCTCCAATTCCTTGAACACCACTCGACTGAACAAATTGTCACAGCGGCTACGCGACACTTTGGTAGGGGACGTGGTCAGAGGTATACAGGTCGGCCTCGAGGGCCACGACAGCTCGGTTGGCCGCTTGGGACCATTGGAGAAGGTTCGGTTTCGCTGGGTTGGTATGGATGCTCTCCTTGGCGGCGCCGAAGACCCGGACGCGGATGTCAGCCGGGATTTCCGCAGCAATTCCGTTGATGCGGGATCTTCGTCCAAGAACAGGGTCCTGTTACTTGAAATGTCCTACGAGAATGGACTTTGCACAGCTTATCTCCTACCGCCGATGGCGAGCCCTACTCATGCGCCAGATGGTTTACGCCCCACAAATCAGCTTGACGTTCCCGGATTGCTCGCAAGCACCAGCTCGACAGACGATGGACACTTCTTACGGCTTCCTCTATTACTCTTGCACATGCCCACGCCTTTGAAAAGCGTTGTCATCGACTTCTTGTCCAGCATTTTCGATTGTCGGATCAGCTCTATGCGCATGGGTACTAGGCACCTCGCTACGGCGTGGGAGAGGTGGATCGAGGATGCAGGTCTTCCTTCTCAAGGGTCTTTGGCGAAAGACATGATCTTGACCCTAGGTTTCTATGTCCCTGCCGCCGCACCAATGGATGGAGAAGGCGAGATCGAACAGGCGGCTGAGAAATTGGGGATCAAGTCTGTTGAGGTCCTTATTGCGTCGGATGATCTAGCAAGATTCGTGAAAGAGGGCAAGCTCGTCGTGAAGGACAAAGGCAAAAAACGGAAAGCCGTCTTCGATAATGACGAGAGGAAGCGCAAGAGACTTTCTGGCGGCAAATCAGATGAGGGTTGGGCTTGGAGAGAAGACGAGAACGAAAAGGAACGTCAGCCTTTCCTCAATGCAGTCGGTGCCTATTTGGACAAACATCTGGCCCTGGACCTGTTCCATCCCGGAGTAAGGATCACCAAAATCTCTTGCGGAGGCTTTTCGCTCGCCGAAGGACGTATCCGATTGAACGCGGTTCTCGGTTATGAAGGTGCGGTCTTTGAGCCTTCTAGGCGCCTGATCGAGGGCCTCGTGGCCGACGCGACCACCCCAGCTTCTTAGGACGGTACTGAGTGAGCACAGACAGTACGCATTCCCAGGAATGGGGGAGAAGGGCAACGTTGTCGACGGCCGGATGGCAGCAGACTCTCACAACGACGAACCAACTTATCAGGAATATAGTCTACGTGAAAAGTCAACTGCAACGGCACGGTCGGTTCCTTAAGCTGACAGGCTTTCCCTGGCCTTACCAAGGCGTTGAATCAATGTCAACGAAGCTTGTGTGCAGCTTGTTCGTCGGGGGATATGTCCAATTATCGAAAGACAGTCTCGCCGAGACACCCTCGTCGTTACGCTTCTTTCGGCGTGTTCCCTGACATTACCGTGTCCGGCCTCGCTGTCGTGGCGCCACCTGGGTCACCAAGTATCAAGCCGATGCTCAAAGACCACGAACACAGTCAAATCTTGAAATCATCCGCGTACAGGCGCCGGTGTTTAGGTTAATTATCCAGCGTATCATCCGGCATGTGTCCAGGTTGCATTGGCGGGGGTTTGCATCAGAAGTTTGGAGCCTCGCAAAACTCGGATGTCACTCTGTTGCATAAGAATCTGCCGCCCTGCGCTGGGCAAGCAATCTATTCGAGAGGCCACCGAGTTCCGCAAGGATAAACGAACGCCTCAGGCTCTGGCTCTGGCTCTGGCACACAATATGTTTAGATGCGATCTCCCATCGTGGCTAATATCAACATCAAACAATCCCAATCAAAAATTGCATTCAGCCGCTACGTAGGTCTGTTCTTCCCCGCACCAGCAAAAGTTCTAACCATATTGATCGTCCGATGGTAGTCTCGACTCTACTTTTTGCGCACCCGATATCACCTCTTGTCTCATCACGGCTTGCGAGGGCCGAGCTTGGATTTCGAAATGGGTTGAATTGAATAGGTATCTGACAATGGCGACCTTGATAAGCCTAGCAGTTTGGTCGTGGAAATATTGCCAATTACCCGGCTTGGCGGATGGTCATCAGTCCTGTCATTGTAATCGATTATGTAGTTCTCAGTAGTCAGGAAGTTATGCTCTCTGGTATCTGTTCATCGAACAGGAGCCAACTCGGAACTCATATAAGACCAGTAAACCTGATGCGGATGAACATGCAATATCGGCAGCCAAGTTATAACCGTCTTAATCGCACCGCGTGCTCTAAGAAAGCATGAAGTACCTCATCTCCCTCGTCTGCCTTCTGGCACATCTGTCCATCCTGGCCGCCCCTCTCGAAGAGCGACAAGCCGCTCAGAGCATCGACAAGCTCATCAAGGCCAAGGGGAAACAGTACTACGGCACCTGCAGCGACCAGAACCGGCTGACAACCGGCAAGAGTGCCGACATCATCAAGGCCAACTTCGGCCAGGTCACACCCGAGAACTCGATGAAATGGGACCAAATCCAACCCAAACGTGGCCAGTGCAACTGGGCCAACGCCGACTATCTCGTCAACTTTGCCCAGCAGAATGGCAAGCTCGTTCGCGGCCACACTCTGGTCTGGCACTCGCAGCTCGCGGGCTGGGTGAACAACGTACGCGACCAAGCCGGGCTGACCAAGGTCATCCAGGACCACATCAACGCGGTTATGGGACGTTGGAAGGGCAAGATCTATCACTGGGTATGCGTCACCATTTTTTCCAGGGTTTGGCCCGTTGGGCTCACCAGTAACCAGGACGTCGTGAACGAAATCTTCAACGAGGACGGATCCCTTCGGTCCTCCGTGTTTTCTCAAGTCCTCGGCGAGGATTTCGTCGGGATTGCCTTCCGCGCCGCGAGGGCTGCTGATCCTGCGGCCAAGCTATACATCAACGACTACAACCTCGACCAGGCCAGTTACGCCAAGACGCAGGCCATGGCTCGTAAGGTCAAGGAATGGATCGGCCAGGGCATCCCCATTGACGGTATCGGTAAGCGTTTCTCGCCGGGGGAAATGAGGAAGAATGGACTCGATGTGCTGACTACGACACAGGCTCTCAGTCTCACCTTCAGGCCAACCAGGGCAGCAAGGCTCTCGGGGCCCTCCAGGCACTTGCCGGCAGTGGTGTCAAAGAGGTCGCCGTCACGGAATTCGACATTGTGGGCGCCAGCGCTAACGACTACACGGCCGTGACTCGCGCGTGTCTGCAGGTGCCTCAATGCGTCGGGATCACTGTTTGGGGCGTTTGTGACCCGGACAGCTGGAGGGCGCAGAACAATCCTCTCCTGTTCGATGCCAACTTCAACCCCAAGCCGGCTTACAACGCCGTTGTCCAGGCTCTCCGGTAAGCTTGATGCCATTGGCTGAGTCTGAATAGGACGGTCGACGACGAGCTGTTTCTTGTACGAAGTTGAATCGGTAGTTGGGTTTGGTTGGTCTACATCAACACGCGATCTCTCCCTTTTACTCCGGGAACATACCATAACAGCATTCCTAAACATCAGAATCAGCTTTCTACCTCGCTGATGATTTGTCTTACTGCTTCTCTTACTGCTGCTGTGATCGCTCTTATTACTTTTCCAGCTGGCGTGCCTTCAATGGGGAGAGCCTCGATGCAAAGGTAAGGTAAGAGACGTAAGGTGCACGCACTAGCCCCTGTCACTTCCAAATCGTCATAAGGTGGCTCAGACGCGTCCCTGGACTGAGCTCTTTCGCTTTCCTAACTTGAACATCGCCGTGCACTGTATCTACAATCACTTTAGGCCATTGGATGATTTGATAGGCCTTACTGGGAGTATTGATACCGCCGGCAATGGTGGACAAGCAGTCTCGTGCGCCCAAAGTGATGAAACTAGTTGACTCGCACTCGAGCTTCTTTCTCACGTTCAATGACTAAGAATGGGTCTACAGGAAATTGCCGAGGACCCCGAGGGTGTGCTGCAGACACTACCAAAATCCTTGCAATCTCTTCATCTCATAGGCAGAATCGACGAGCCCTATAATAGTGCCTCCGTCAAACAAGTCGTCACTAGAGTCGGGAAAACCCCTTTCCCGAACCTGAGGGAGATGAGTTTTGATCACTTCAGCTACCGTCATCTGAACAGCGATGGTAGCTCTCATCACACTTACCAGTGCAACCTCGACTTGAGTGGCGACGTCGCGTTTGATATATTGGAAAAGCGTGAGAGAAGCCTCTGTGGCCTCGTAGAAAATGTAGCAAGACAGTCACTTGCCAGCGCTCAGCGTTTGTGACATCACTTTTGATCGCTCTTGTCGAAGCCCTCGTCAGATGCAGATTGGACGACCCAGGATGGCTTTTAGAAACCGCCATGGAACAAACTGGATTCTAAGGGAAAAGGGGTTTAGGACACGATAAGGATGAGGACTCTGGCTCCGACGAATTGTCAGGAGGAACATGGGAGTTGGCAAGCATCAACACATATTACGAAGGAAACAACACGGAGGAATGGATCAGTTTAGATTGTGAAGTAGACAGTTCTGGGGACACATGACTAATCATCTGTATCTCTTTCAAGTGATCACAGGCTCGCCAGAAGGGTGAGAGACGAGGGAAGCAATAGAGCACAATTAAGATTGAGCACAATTAAGATTGAGCACGTGCATATGAATTTTGGAATAAGTTACAAAGATGCACATATTTCCCAACTCATGACAATGGCATCAGATGCTTCATGGATACTCCCGGTAGGTAACGTAGGTTCCAGAACATGCTATGCTGTAGCACAACAAGAAAATAAGGGTAATGACGCCCATTTGGTGTAAACAATGGGTTCACTTGTTGAGGGTGTCCGCCATGAACCGGTTTCCAATTCAGGTTCTGGAGTGGCTGGAAATACGAGAATCAAGCACACTAAAAGTTCTTTCCAACAGTGCTCAGAGTCAGTTGCGGATGCGCCTACCTCATCAGAAGCTTTCTTTCGAGACTAGCAAGGCCAGCCCCACCACACTTGTCTTAGAAGACTACCTAGGTATTGTCAGATTTCAGGGTGTATTACGCCCAAAATGGCACCTAGAAGAGGCCCCACCTCTTTTGCCAATTTGACAACTATCCGCCAAGAATGTTGTTCTCGATACATGCAAGGTCTCCGGATACCCAGTGCCGGCTACGATGACAGAAGTTCGGGGCCAAATCTTGGATTACTTATCTTTACACGCCAGTTCCTGATTGAAACATTACCCCAATCTGCTTTCCAATGTGGAATGTCCCTACTGTCCTCGACTCTGTCGCTACGGGTCCGCTTCGCTAGCTGCTTTCAAACTTTCAATGTCTTCTATTCTTAGTTACTAGTTGGAAAGCCGGACGCTGATTCGGCGGCCTCGGCTGCCCGCGTGCCAGGAGCCGAAAGATTGGCCGGTTAGCGGAGCCGAGCTGATCGGCCGGTCGAAAACCATGGCCTAGTCCAACCGCTGATTGGCACGCTTCCACGTGTCCCGTGTCCACATCCAGCGCGATTCTGACGTCAAGCGAAGTGTCTTCAGAAACCGTCTTCCTCGTTCGGGGAATGGCTGAGCTGCAAAACGATGGCACCCGATTCGCAAAAAAAACTTAGAATAAAAATTTGCACACTTTGAGCTAAACCACCACAACCACCATACCTTGAGTAAATGTTGCAGCATGAATAATATCAATTGAACCACCAAAATAAATGTTTTCCGTGATTGGTCGTTGAGGCTACCAATGGATCATCTGTCCCTCGCGCTCAATTGTTTCCTCGAGCCTTTGGGGTCATTGAATTCGATGACTGCTTGAGCTTATAATACCACGCCTCTTCTGCAAGTTCTTGGTTTTTCTTCTTTCTTTTTCCGCAAACCGGGTGGATGGTAACCCAGCACTCTGTCACCCCCCTGCCACATTTATGGACCTGCCTCCCCACATGCTAGAAGTTCGAACCATGAGATCTTTCGGGTCACTTGCCGAAGGGAATGGCTGAGGCAAACGGTGAATACGAGATGCTAGACTCTGTCACACCGACCCGACTCCACAGATGTGGTAACCACAGTGAGGCGAACACGAAATGTTTAGGTTCTCAAGCTTCTTCGAGATCTTTCAACGCTCGGTTGGATGTATAAAACGCATGCAAGTTCCTGCTTTCACAAAGGCTGTTTCCTCACACTCACACTCATCATCACCATCACAGCCTCTCCTCATCCATTTTCGCAACACCATCTTTGAACAACCAACTCCAAGCATTCCAAAAAAAGATCATGTTCAACAAGCTCACCGTCGCACTGGCCATGGCTTCGGCCGTTACGGCCCACCCTGCTCTCCAATCCCGACAGAATCCCTGCGAGGACGCCTACAAGGCCTGCGTCGCCGCGGGAACTCCGGATGTCGCTTGCTTATGCACCCTCACCACGTGCTTAGGTGAAGATAGCGCTCGTCAGCGCGACTTCTGCGCCACCGCCACCGCCAACCTGCCCAAGCCGACTTCCACTGGCACCCCCTCGGCTCCCGCACCGCCGAGCTTTACTCCCATCCCCGGCATCCCCGGCGGCTGCAACCCGGCTCACCCCGGATCTTGCCCCTCCTACTACTTCACCTACCCCACCCTCACGGCTACCGTTACGCCGAGCTTTACTTCCATCCCCGGCATTCCCGAGAGTTATCCTACCTTTTCTACCACCGCCGCTCCTGCTCCTGTCCCTACCCCTACCGCGGGCTCCGGCAGCTCCACCGGATACACCGACCCTAAGCCGGTTGCGGGCAAGACGTGGACCATCAAGGATTTGACTCGCTACTGCGGCGAGGGTAACTCTGGCTGCGATTACAACTTCAAGATCGAGGCTGATGGAAAGACGGAGGCTTGCACTGTGATTCGCATGCCCGGCAAGGACGCTGCGACAGAGAGTTGGTCCGACCAGCCCTGCACTTTCGGTTCCAACTTCAAGGTATCTTGGGGTTACGTCACCGAGCCTGGCCCGGCCTTCGCCATCTTGTCTGTTGTTGAAGGCAAGCAAATCGCTTGGTTTGGTGTCTCCAATGTCAACGGTCAGGAAGTGACCACCACTCCCTCCAACCCCTTCGGCTCCGGCCAGTACGGAAACCTTGGTCCCGAGCAGGTCTACACTTACTGAGCTATCGAACATGTGGCTCTAACTACCTTTCACCACGATCATTACTACGAAAGACGATATTATGAAGCAGATAGACTTGAACACTCCTTAATCTAATGTTTGAATACACACATCAAGATAGACATCAAGAGAGATAATTGACACTTACAGTTGGGTGCAAATTGCTGTATTTTTACTTGGCCCATGGCCTGAAAAATATTTACAAGGAATATATATATACATATGTATATGACAACGCTTTCAAAGTAATCTCAGACGTGCAGAGTGGGCATGTATTATGCTGTGTCAGCGATGTGCGCCACGTTCTGTCGACTTTCCATCCATCGAACCAAGTATAAATGTTTCCGTTTAGACGCACTGGGAGTACCAGTCGTTGACAAACTTGCACTTGCCTGAGGCGCAGGAAGTAGCACCAGAGTATCCCTGGCCACCGCACTGGCCGTAGAGGGCGACGGAGCCGGAGCTAGATGCGGCAGGCTTGGGCGCGGCAGGGGCAGCGGGAGCTTTGGCAGCGGGAGCTTTGGCAACGGCGGTATCGGCGGACGCGGAGACGGACTCGGAGGACATGCCGGAGGAAGCGCTGAGCTTGCCGGCGCCGGCGCCATTGGGGACGCTGGTCTTGATCAAGTTGGCGGCCTTGACGCCGGGAGCGGAGTACCCTTTAAACTGGCTCGGGATGGAGTTGTCGCTAGCGGGGAAGGCGTTGGTGGTCTGGTCGAACTCGTTGGCCGCGCAGTTGCGACCCAGAGCGCTCTTGCACCGAGAAGCGTTGCTGGAGTCGGCAGCGAACAGCTGTCCCGCATACTGGGCGACGACGGACTTGACGTTGATCCAGACGTTGCCCTCGAAGAGGCCACGGGCTCCACTGTCACCACCCTCAAGGGCGTGACCATCGTTGTCGTCCCATACGTTGTTGACGGCGTGGAGGAGAGTACCACCGCTGAGGGCAGGGCTGCGGCCGGAGGTCTTGTAGATGTAGTTGTTTTTCATGGTGATCTGGTCGGCGGTGCCGACCATCTCAAAAGTCCAGTAGTGGTACCCGTTGCAGCCGGTGGAGTAGGGCGATTCGCCGTTGATGAAGTTGTTGGAGAGCGTGATGCGCTTGCTGGGGTTGAAGCCGAAGACGTAGTGCTGGCGGCCAGTACGGGCAGTCTTTTTTGCGCAAAATCAGTACCAAGAAAACATGAACCGATTTCCTGCTCGTCGTAGTCTACTTACCGTGACGTGGTCAACCCAGACGAGGTCAGCGCCGTCGAAGCCAATGGCATCACCGCCCCAGACGTACTTGGGGTTCAAGTCGGTGACAGCGATGTTTTGGATAATGACGTTGCTGCCTCTCATGCGGAGACCCTTGCCCTTAATGGCACCCTTGCTACCAACGCCGATAATAGTCTTGTTGTTGCCGACGTCAATAGGCTGAGTGGGAGCCATGTACCAGCTCTCGGTGGACGAAGGGCTTTTGCTGTCGCAAGAGGCCTGGATAATCTTCTGGCAGGCAGGGCCGGTACCCCAGTTGGCGCAGACGTTGCCGGTCTTGTTGCCCTCAGACTCAGTAAAGTCAAATTCCTTGGAAAGGGTGATGACACGGGGCTGATCATCGGTGAGGTACTTTGTCAGCTCTTTGATGTCCGCAGGCTCGACAGCAGGGACATTTCCACCACCGGTGACACCAGCAGCAAAGCCCTCAGCCTTACCTATGACGGTCTGAGCAGCGGCAAGGTGAATAAGACCTGCCAAGGTCGCCAAGAGAGTGGGAGCCGACTTCATTGCGGCGAGGTTATGTTTGGTAATCGAGCTTGAGATTAAAATGTTCGGTCTTACAGCGAAACAGATGTTGGACGAAGAAAACGAATGATTGGTTGAATTACGGAACCCAGTGAATGAAAGAGAGATACCAAAAGGCTTAACCAAAGGAACGAGTGACGAGATGAGAGACGATAACCAAAGGAGAGCACGGTTGGGTGGGAACCACGTCCAGAGAGAGTTGAGACGTGGGAGCCGAAGCTCTGTTAAATCGATCATTCTGCCCCCCACGAATTTCGATCCCGCACACGCCGGCGGATACAGTAGCCGCTCTTGACCGTGGTTGAACCCATCTTCTATCTAAAACAGATTAATTACAGCTGTTACTTAATTTAACCCCGTCCCCGATTGGGAATTAAACCCGTACTCAGCGCGTCATGATTGGTGTCTTCCTCAGCATACAGTGGATCGTGAGCCCAATGCTCGGCCGGAAAGGGCAACATTTCCCACGACATCCCGGCTTTGGCTACCTTGTTTGAGCCCCAAAAAGCATACAATTCCGTAGGATTGTGTCTTTTTCTGCTCAGGGGCAACTCGGGCGTGATACCCTTCTGCCCACTCTGGAAAACTCTTCATGAAGGCGCTCCCTATTCAAGTCGACTGCTGTTGCAATTTCGGACGCCGAATTCCGAGGATTGTCTCCCACTGACTCGAAACAGAGTCGTGTCGTTGGTTGCCGGTTCTGGCGATGATCGGGTCGACTCAAGCGCGTTTTGGACTCACTACCAGATGAAGCTGAGATAGATGTGACAGTTTCAGCACGTCCAGACGTGATTGATCAATGGAAACTTCGACGTGAGCATGGTTGTTTATTCGCATCGGTTTCAATGCAACAGGAAAATTCGCTCCCAAGGGACAGGTCCTGTTGAATCTTTTGACTCCACGACCGTCTAGGGCAATGAACTATTCCGAATGGCCAAAGCCGACCACTGGCATCAACGAGGTCAAGCATAGTATCAAGAAACTGGGATACGCGTCTGTCTTTTCATTCGAATTGACCCTTCTTACTTCAGACAAGCGGGATTGCGCAACTAATCCGAACTCTCAGACTTGTCAAGGGCGCATTGACAGCTGAATATGTCCAGATTATGAGACAGGCCATTCTTGAGCAAACTGAGTTGCCCGCCTTGAGGGCGGAACAAACCAATGTCTTTGCTGAGTCCATCCTTGTAACTACCACTGTGACTTTCAAGTCATCGACCTAGAGGTCGAAATCACACTAACCAATACTCATCAGGGCGATGAGTTCCTCGATATTCTGAATCATCCCCTATTTGACGAGCTTCTTGTCTGGTACTTGGTAGACTATTCCCACTTGACCCAAGCTCAAGTCAATATTTCGGTTCCCGATAACATCTAGATGCCTTTTCATCGTGATCAAATCCCGCTGAAGAATTCTACGGATAACCCAATCGGATTCAGTTTCATGTTTTCACATGGAAGACTGTAGCATGGCGAATGTGGCTACGCATGTAATCCCGGCCTCTCATGTTGGCAATGTGCGACCGTGGGATCCCAACAGCTTCGCAATCAGGAATCAAAGTCTTTCGCAGGTAAGTCCAGGCCCAGTCACGGATAGCACCGGATTCTGCTATGTTGTCCACTGCTGAGTCTTGAACTCTCGCCAGTACAGTCCTCATCTCATCAAATGACCGCCCTCTGGACTCCGATAGGTGATGCCAAAAGTTGGTTCAAGCTGTTGTAGCCGCTATCTTTCCGGATTCTTTTGTTCGGTTACTTAAGGTGGTTGTTGGCAACCTCACTTAGAAGAATGGGCTGTCCTTTCTCAATACAATCTGAGCAAGTCCCATCCATTAGGCGACTTTGCTGCAGTAAGTGAGTTATGGCCGGAATCGATATAACGGAATCGACGGGAACAATACTCCGCGGCGTCTGCGATTCATTGGAAATTGGAGGGCGGCCATCGAATCGCCGCGATGGCTTACAAAGTTGGAAGTTGGCATTGAGGATGTTTGAGTGAGTTGACATCAATATGCAGCGCAGAAGCCAATGTTTGCAAAACAAGTGATGCCTCCACGCTTGAAATGTCGTCACCAAAGCAAACAAAATGAACAAGAAAATCTTGGATCAATCACGATAATAACGTAGCTTCGCATTGGCAAACAGGGCGACCTATGACGGGATCTACTTCTAAATCATTCCGGAGTCAGTTTCGGAGTTGGGGACATCTTTTGGTGATGTTTCGCGGACTTCCCCCCAATATTGATTTCTCGTACCCTTTCCTAATAGAACTTCTTCGACGGAAGGCTTCGGGAACGTAGTGGTCCAATCGATATGGTCCGACGCTTGTACGGACCAAACTGAAACCCTCAAACAGCCGCACGAAACTGACACAAACTTTTTCTTCATTCTGTGCACCCGAAAACGGCTGCCTCGACCAGTGGACTGCCCCATCGGATTGGAGTCGGGGCTTTCGGGGCTTTCTATGACGTACTTCCGAAGAGCTCTCGGCCTTGAAGAATACCAAGTCTGACTTCCGGAATACGTTGACCTGCGAAATTTGACGACTTTGGCCATTGAGAGTTCGCAAATTATCGAATTAGCATTGGCAAAACACCATCGGCGGCGTGTGAGCTGATTGCGTCGTCACGAACCAAATCTTCGCAACTAAACCTCTACTGTCACAACGCGCTATGGATGGATACGTCAAATTCACCAAGATGCGCGGTGACATTGAGTCGGAAAAGGCACGGCTAGGAGACCAGCATGACATATTAATAGACGCCATGGGAGGCCGCGCCATTCTGGCTCCTGTTGACTGGTCTCAGCCTTACCTACGTGTCCTGGATTCGGGTGCCGCAGATGGCCGCTGGTTAATGGACCTCCGCAATTCCGTAGGCGGCGACGGCTACCAATACGTTGGCACCGACGTAGATCCGTCTTTGTACCCACCGTCGCCCCCGGAAAATGTGCACTTCTGCAACCAGTCTATCCGCCAGCCCTTCCCAACCGAATGGCAATCGTCCTTCGACGTGGTGCACCAACGCTTGGTCATGCCTGCGGTTGCGCCACCTGACACGACCATCATGTCTGTTGTCGCGAATCTCGCTGGCCTACTAAGCCCTGGCGGCTGGCTACAACTCGTTGAATTGGACAACGAATGTGTTCAAGATAACGGACCGGCCTTGCGAAGTTTACTGCGGTATCATCAGCAGAACTCAATGGCCGGAGGGCTGGGTCCCAACCTTTCAGTGCACCTGATGACTGCCATGCGGGACGCCGGGCTCGAGGACGTCGAGGAACGGTCGGTTGATGTAATGTATGGTGTCCGAAATAAAGGTGGTCGAGAATTGAGGATGAAGAGCATGCGGAGTTTGACTGGCGCAGTAGGGCCAGTATTGGCTCAGGCTAAGAGTACGTATACTTATGCCCACTACTCTCTCCTATCTGAACATCCACTTGAGCATAAGCCATGAGAGCTAAGCTATACCATTACCTATAGTGGTAACTCCGAAGAAGTACGATAGTTATGATGCACGTACTTTGCCATCACGATTGTGGGATGAGCTTGAGGTAGTAGGGGGAAGGATTCGGTTCGTTGTTGTCTACGGCCAGAAGATATAGGCACGCCAGCCACTTTTCCGTGTGTTTTAGTTTTGTAGAATATTTATCCCCTGAGCTCTTCTTCTAATATATTGATTTTCGTTCTCTAAATTCATGGATTGGTCCGTAATACCTCCTACTCGCGGACATGTATCGAGTAAAGGGGCGCAGCCTGACACAGATGTACGTAATCTCGATCTCCCTTGTAAATTCCTACCTGCCTTCTGACACTCTTTTGGTACACCTCAGTTTCAGATTATGATGGGTTATGCAACAGTCTTTGCTCCTTGACTGGTAGCTTTGAGCGGCTTAGGTATTGGCCTCGTCAAGTCATGCTTGGAGGAGCCCGTATTATCTTCGTACTAGGGCCCCTGGCTGTTGTTTGTTGTTCGCTGTTAGCCCCAGTTTGATATGGGTTTTTTTAGAAACATTTGACTGTGGCGATTGAATGAGAAGTCGTCAGTCAGGAATTCTGCGCATACCATGTAGAAAAACGAATGTCGAGCGTTCTTTCAAGCTGGACTGTCAGGACTACAGACACCCAGACCTTACCTGCCCCTTGCATGTCCAACAGTCTTCGAGCATTTCCAATATGCCAAATTCTCGTTCAATCGACGTACCCATCTCTAAGAATGAAACCATAGAGAATGAGGAAGACAGGACCGTTTTCAAGAGGGTGGATCGTTCCAGGACATCATTATCTCCCCGCAACGCTATCCTCGCGTTGACAATCGTTGCCCATTTTTTGATCTTTATTCCTATCATTGGTTACGTCTCCTATAAAATAAGAGCAATGAAACGCCAATTCTTCTTCCCAGATTCTTCATTACGATTCTTTCACCTCTGTGTAACGAAGATTCGAGATATTCTGCTTATGAAGATGAAATTGCTGCAGGATCGGCTTCGCCAATCTCTGGTACTTCCACGACTTCCAATGGAACAACACTTACAACCCGATCACAGTACCGCGCCCGATCAGTTACAAAATCAATCGTCTGAGTGGATGAACCTTTTAGATCAATGTATCAATATCCCCAGGCAATCCCTTTAATGTTTTTCTGATTTTAGCTCTTATGTTTCCAGTGGGATGAAGAGTCACAGGAAGTTGGTGCTTATGCAAACGTTATCCATACTTGCCGCAACTTCAATGCAATAAGTAAAAGTGGCATTCATCTAATCGCAATGCCTTACGATCACACCACTTTCTCACTATATCTAAGTAACCGTAGTTTCGTGACTGGGCATCAGAAAGGACATATCCCTTCGACTGCCACAAGACGTCAGTAGAAATACCTATATAGGACAAAATAATATGGGGTTACTAAGTGAGGAATCACTACTAATAAAATCATAATATTCTATAGTATCTCTATGCTAATTCTTATGGTCAGATATCCGACAGGGGTGTTGGCCGCTGAAGGACTTTGAAGTTGATAATCGGAACAGTGGTTTACTGTGCTTGTACTGATATCGAGGGTCGTTCGCGGGATCTGGTCTTCAGAGTCTACGGTGCTCAGTCGTAGACAGCAGGGTGACTAGGTGAAGGTTCTTGTTTACAACTGAAGGATAACCGAGAGCCACTACTATGTGTGAGTCAGTCCTTGAGTGCGTCCAAGTCCACCCTGAATTCAATCCTGTATGTGCTTCTTCTGATTAGATATTTTTGGCTATCCAAATAAGCCACGCATATCCATTTCTTAGTGTCTTATCTTACCTTTGCATGATCTGCAACTTAGTTCTTCTGTTTTGTATGAAGACGACACAGTTAGCCGACCATTTAAGCGGGGGGAGGGGGTTGGGATGCAAAAACTAACAGCTAGTAATCACCAGCATGAATGAATTCGCAGAAAAGCTGTTGTATTGAGTTAAATGCGGTAATATGCCATTGATATTGAGGCATATGACGTAGAAAAGCACCTGCAGATGTTCATGTGCCTAAGAAAGATTTGGGACTGTGTTATCCGTAGGCCAGCTGTCATTTCCGGCTTGGCTTTATATGCGAACGATTGCTAATAGTAACGCAATCCTTATACTCAAAGAAGCTGGGATCTTTTTGGGGGAAGGAAAAATGGTAAATTTGCAAAGAAGCAGTCTCGTCTCAGGAGAGTGCATGCGGTCAGCACTGGGCGGACATACATCTTAGTCACCCCCTCCTTACGAAGCGTGGTCTGCTGTTCCTGCGCATCCTCGAGCACTACAAAGGTATCTTCATTCTAACCTCGAAATGAGTCGGCACATTCGACGAGGCGTTCAAGTCACGCATTTGGGAGGTGATCCACTACGACAACCTGACCAACACGCCGCGGAAAGCCATCTAACGCAACTCCTTCGACATGATCAAGGAGTCGAGTGACGAGGACACGTCACACCAACATGCCCGAGCTGAGGAGGCGCACTGGAGGAGATGGACGGGCGGCAGATCCGCAACGCGCTGCCCACGGCGCGTCAGCTGGCGAAGCACCGCGGTGAGATGCTGGGCTGGGAGCATCTCAGCTAGAGGATGAGGACGTCGGCCGCCTTCAACAAGTATCTGACGGCAGTCCGCTGGCACAGTGACGAACAGCGGGCGCATGTTGAGATAATCTCGGCCGTCTATAAGTGGTGTCAAAGTCGATACTTCACATTGCCGGAGACTATCATTATTACGATAAGTACTAGATCCCGTTGATTGTCTGCCCGTACCGGCGGCGACCTGTCAGACAGCGGTTGGTTATAAGGCGCAAAATAGTGGTTCGACTTTGAGCCTGATACGACCCCGCCCCCGAATCGTTCACGTTCCAGCAAAGTGCCACGCTAATTTTAGACCTTGGGACTAGGGTCGCATTGAGACGAACCGGAGGTAGCAACTGACAGGAATTTCCTCATCAGGAGCCTTGCCGGCCTAATCTTCCTTGCCCGACTTCTTCCTCCCATCATCTTTTTATCTCACCATTTCGTCGTCTACCAACATGTCGAACTTGATGTTATTATTCAGCGGGCGCGACTTTCGGGCTTGCAGAGAAACCCAACGCCGCCCACTATGACTTTGCTCAGCTAGCTTACTTGGTGCCTACCCCTCCCTACCTTACTGTTACGAAGCTGCCTAACGCCAAAGGCAAGGTTAAGTAAGATAAAAAGCTTTACGCTAACTACCTTATACACTTAGAAAGCTATTTGGAAGCATGACCCCACCTACCTCATCCATCAACTTGACGAAAGCAATGTCTAATAAAGTTAGCATAGTAGTAAGAAAAGATAGTCAGGAAGTCGTCTTCTACATGTTAGTGTCCTAATTTCTTACTAACTTCCACCTAAATTAGATTGACTATATGTCTGACAAGACATCCACCTTCCAGCCTTCCAGACAGGCCCAACAAATAACCACCTCACGTCCTGGGGCTCCGGAGGAAGGCCACAACACCACTACAATAGCCAACAAGATCATCAAGACGACCCGCCTCTCTCTCCTGAAGAGCCTTCCACTCGCCCAGGGCCTCTAGAAGCCCAGCGTCCGCCATGATGAGGTCAAAATGCAAGCGCAAAAAGACCGTCATCCAGGCCTGGACGAGTTCGTAGTCGCGACGGGCTTGCAAGCGGCTTGTCAATGCTTGGATGAAGTGCAGGAGACTGCTGTCTTCGGGACTTAGGGAGCGGAGCTCCAGGTCTGCGGTTGACGGTGAGAGGGACTTGAGATGAGAGATGAAGTCGTCGACTGTTCATCGTGTTAGCATACGATTTTGTGGGCAACATGAAAAGCACAAAGGATCGTCGGGGGCACAAAGAAGTGGTAATGATTGGGAATATTCTTACAGTCTCCGGAGGCGGCTCCGTGAGTGAGTTTGCTGGTAAAGACTTCCTGCATGCGGCCGCGTTCAAGCTTTGTGATGCGCGACTTCGATTCCGTAGCCTCGGCATCGGCAGCGACGCCCTCAATCTGGCTCGACGTCTTGCTTGCGCCAGCAGACGGCAGGAAGAACGGCGCCTTTTCAGGTGCCTTGGGTGCTTCGATGGGCTTGTTACGCTGCTTAATGAGATCCAAATGCAACAGAGTTTGCCACCTGCTCTTGGGCACAAGACTAAGTGTCGTAAGCTCCGCGCTGAGCTGATCAATTGTGGGAGCGACGACGGTCTCATCATCTTCGTCCTCGTCTTCGGTGAAGGCAGCCTCCAGCATGCCCTCGTTGCCCTCGCCCGAGGTCGAAGGACCGGTTAGCAGCGCGGCTTCCTTGTCCGAGACCTGGCGGGTGGGGACATGGGTGTACAGTGACTTGTTGGTCCAGATGGCGACTCCGAGCTCGTTTTCTACCGTCGCGGCGAGGTACTCGCCTGTCGAAGACATGGCGAGCGCGGTGCAGGGCTTCTCGAGACGGATGGCGTCGATGAGATGGCTCGTAGGAAGGTCCCATATTCTGACGACGCAGTCCTGGGAGGCGGCGATGATCCAGCGGCCGTCGTTGGAGAAGCAGAAGTCGGTGATGGTGCCTTGGCAGCCCCAGAACTCTCTGATAGTCCGCTTGGTCTCGAGATCGACGACGCGAATGGAGTTGTCATCGCAGGCGAAGGCCATGAGGTCGTTCGCAGCGTGGTACCTGCATCCGATGATGGAGGTCATCGGCGCCCAGTTGATTTGATGAACCAGCTTGCCTGTGAGAAAGTCCCAGAACTTGATCTTGCCGTCCAGCGAGCACGAGATGACGTTCTTGTTCATAGAGTCGACCACGATACCAGTTACGGCCTTGGTGTGTCTGCCAGTTCCCGGCGCAAAACCGGTCTCTGCCTCAGTTTGTAGTTGGACGATGTTGTCCGCCTGCTTCAACTGCTGCATCCTCAGCTGTCTGGCTTGCGCTGGGGTGAGCTTGGAAGGAAATCGCTGGCGGTGAAGGCCGGATTGGAGGTTGTACATGTCGAGACCTCCCTCCACGGAGCCGACAAGAGCAAAAGTACCGCAGGCGCTCATGGCGATGGTGGAAACGTGGGAGCCATCGCCAGTGGGGAAAGCCCAGCGGCCAGCCCTCTTGCGACCCCAAAACCAGGTACGAGCAAAAGCGTCGTTCTTGTGTGCCGTCACAACGCTCTCCCAGCCCGTCATACCACTGACCTCGGCGTCTTGTTGCTTTTGATTCTCCCTGCGCTTTTGCCAGATTGCCTGCTTGCCGGGCATAGCACCCATGCCGCCGTCGCGGTTGAGAGAACTGGCGATGGCAGTGATCTCGGGAGCCTTCAGATCTTCAAGCGTTGTTGTGGGTCCACGAGCAAGAGCTTTGGCCGACAGGATACCTGTCTTCTTTGCCTTCTTGCGGATGTTTCCTTGGCTGAGTTCGGTGCTCTGACCATCTCGTCGCATACTCCAGCCCCAAAGACTGCGGTCCTCGCCACCGCTGAGAAGCCATTTGTTACCAGCATCGGCTCCGTCAAAGTCGGAAGGCAAAAACTGAAGGCACTTAACCGGAGCAGCATGTCCGCTGCGCTGGTGGAGGATGCGGGGAATGGCGGAGAAAGGCGTCTCGTCAAAAATCCAGGTCTTCAAGGCGTTATCGCGTCCGCTTGTCACAACAACCGGTTGACCGGAGAGGAATTCGACTTTGCTAATACCTCCGCGAACCAGCGGGCCATCGTCAGATGGAGGGTTGTGGGCGCTCCTCAGAACACCCATAACACGACCCCCGTTGTTCAGATCCCAAAACGTAACGTCTCCGGTTGCACTCGTGGCCGTAGCCATGACACCATCTTTCCTTCCGTCGTGGCCTGCTCCCATGCCGTCGGTTCTGAAGGAGATGGAGGTAATTGGTTCATCGTCGTGGCCGGCCTTGACCTGGATGATGGGCTTATCGGTCAGGATGTTCTGGACAACGAGGGTTCCATTCGCGTATGCGATTGCGAGGAGAGACAAGGCGGGAGTAGGCTCTAGGCAAGTAACGGCGCCGCAATCGGGGTTCGGGGGCAGCACGGTGTAGATCAGCTTGCCGGTGCTAATGTTCCAAATCTCAACCCAGCCGTCTTTGCGGCCAACGAAGATCTTATTGAGGTAGGTAGGCATGTTGGTGACACCCCCGGTAATCTCATTGTCTCCCTTCTTTCCAGCCATGGTGTGAAGCGTTGTGTAGTGCTCCAGGGTTTCCGACTTCCAAACCTCGATTCTTGTCACGGCACATCCGACTATCCAGGAACCAAAGATCAAGATTTGCTGGATCGGCTCGTTCATGTCAGCGGGAAGCTCCAACTCGTCAACCTTTTTTCCGCGCTTGTAAGCCCAGATGCCCTGCTTCTCGCCATTGCGTCCGTCCCCCCATGCTGCGAAAACCTTGTCCTTCCATGCGAGCGTGGCGGTGATGTCGGCGGGGGTCTGAGGTCGGGTAACGAAAACGAGGTTGAGACCCCTCTTCAAGTCGTACGTCTGCAGGGCTCGGCCGACGGAAGTTGTGATCTGGAAGGTCGTTTTCCCGAGAGGAATTGAGGTGAAGGGAATGTTCGTGGGAGATACTAGGCCGACGGTCTATATGGATGAGGAGGTTAGCCAAAGAGGCCAAAAGATGCGACGTGCCATTCTTAACTCACTCTGAAGGGTGCAAAGATTCGGGAAGACTGGCGCGATGCGGCCGATGGCTTGGGAACGACATTAAGCTTCTGTCGCTTGACCAGAGGCCCATCTTGAGGTTCCGAGTGAGGCATTGCGGGCTTGGCTTACTTGATTGCCGGCTCGAGAGTGCGGTCCGTCAAGGCGTTCGAACAACAAAAAAAATCTCAAGTCGCGCCTGGGACTTTTTTTCCCGAAGCTTATCTTATCACCGATCAATTCAACCGATATCCCGCCGGGATGCCCCGCCCCCGCCAGCGAACCGCGCAAGGCAGTACCAAAGCAGCCTATATGTATCTCAGCTATATTTATTTTATTCTTAATTTATATTATCTATATAGAGCTAATATCGTGGGGCTTAACTCAATACTTCCACTTGAGAAATTCAAGTTTTTCTTATTATAAATTATACTATTATATTAATACTATATTAATTATTATCTATTTCAGCGCCATCTTTGCACTGCTCAGGGTCCGCTCTAATAATGTAGCTGGGTAATGGAATTCCAGGAGCAAGCTGCATTCGCCGGAAATTGTAGCTATAGCTGTCAGATTTAAGTGTGTATTACGCCCAAAATGGCACCTAGAAGGGGCCCCACCTCTTTTGCCAATTTGACAACAGCTGTTCGTTGTGTCAAGTGTCAAGTCAGGCATTGGCTGCAGGACGACATTCTAAGATCAACGTCACCCCTGCTCCGCTATGTCTAGAATTTTTTTTTTTCCAACGCCCCTGCCCCTCTAAGCACCACTGCCATGTCTTAGACTGGTCTCTGGTTTTTAGAATGGCGTCCGGGCACGCGACTGCAGCTGGTGTTGCCTCTTCTGCTTTACAATGGATGTCTTAGGTAGTGGGTGCAACCGGCATCACGTTCGCAGATGTGTTCGTGCTTGACCCAGCTGGTGACAGCTTCAAGCTACGACACCTACCTTACGCAGTAAAGGCAAAGCAAGGGCCCTGGATTAGTGTAGTAATTCCTCCCACGACACGCCGTTCCTGTCCAATGAAAGGGCAATCCCGGGTGCCTGGTGTCTGTCAGTTTCCCGTCTTCGCCTCCAATATGCAACCCTTCAAACTCTCTGGATGCAACTGCGACGTGCCCTCCACCTCAAATAAGGTGCTTACGCCTCACCTCATCGCTCCCTAAACTCCCAATTTTCTTCTACAGTCAACGCTGCTGCAGGAATCCGCCAGTTACTTCATGGTATCGTGAGACAGCGTTTTCGTCTACCTTAACTATCTGCTTCGCCTCTTACCTCGGAGAACCCGCTTTCTAAAGGTACCCAAGTTCGCCGCTTCGCACCGGACCAGCTCTTTTTCTGGCCACACGGACAAAAGCATCGGAGCACACGCACAAAATCAGCAAGGTTCTAGCGTCCAGCAATCGTCAACCCTCGAGTCAGCAGCAATCACCCGTTCCCCATTTCCGTCTGAAGTTGTCGCATCTGGAATGATGGACCGACCGAATTTTAACACCAGGCGATCTGTAGATAGCGCTCGCTCGTTCGCTGCTCCTTCGTCTCCTCTCAATCCTTCTCCTCTATCGCCCTCCCACCCCGCCGCAAACACCATTTCAGCACCTACCAGTATCGATAATCCTCCGCGATCGAGGCCTGGCCGCTCCGTCTCTCACTCGCTCAATCTCTCGTCGTCCGCCAGCAGGAAGAGCCGACATGCTGAGCCTGGCACAAGCGACGCCCATTCTGCCATTGCCAGCCTTTCTATGCCTCCGCCGTCTTCCGGCCCTCTGAAGAGTCCTAGGACCTCCTTCTGCCCTAGCCGTCGCGAATCCAGCAATTCTCTCGAGGCCTGGAGTGATTCTGCATTACAATCCGCCGACGTCGACGAAATCGATACCCCACGCCTCATGTCTGGGCCCGGCCACGAGCGAGATCCCACCGCCCCATATCGCCCCCTCCACGAGCCCGCCCTGGCAACCCGCAATTCTTTTTCTTCCGACTCGGAGCTGAAGCGCAACTCGGTCTCGAGCGTTTTTTCCGTCTACTCGCTTGCCTCAGCTCGCGGCGTCATACCAACCTCAGCACCCGGTGCAGCCCAATCCTCGGCTGCCTCGACCAACGGTTCTGACGGCGGTCCGTCTCGCTCGGTTTCCGGAATCATGTCGTCAGGCAAGCCCGTCACGAACGCCTCACAGCCAGGCGCTGAGGTCTCCAATATAACTGTCACCACCTCGTCCACCACACAGAATGGCAGCAACGCACCTGCCGGCAGCCATCACCTTACCGCGCGCGACAACCACAACCACAACCATCAAGATTTAATCAAGCGTCCTCCTCGCGAACATCACCACCGCCCGCAGCCAACCAGGTCTCGCAGTAGGAACAAGCGCAGATTTAGTGCAAGTACCGGCGCCAGCAGTCACAGTCCCAGTAGCGATCGGGGACCATACCACAGCGGCAAGGAGAAAGAAGAGGGTCAGTCAAAAGATACAAGCGCACCTCGTCAACGTGTTCCGACAAACTCTAATGCACCTGCAGTCAAGCCGGCGCCTTGGGGTGTCATTGGAGTGTGCGCTTTGGACGTCAAGGCTCGAAGCAAACCCAGCAGGAATATTCTCAACCGCCTCATTGCTAATCGCGAATTTGACGTTGTCGTTTTTGGTGACAAGGTTATCTTGGACGAAGGTAAGAGCAATTTTCTGATATCATGGTCATGACGAAGAAGGAAATGTGGGGGGTTAAGACGACACGAGGCGGAACCGAGGTTGCGTGAGAGAGAAGGCGATACTTGTGAACGAAGCAAAGTGGTCAAACGAGAATGAGATTAAACGGGAAAACGATTGTGGAAAGATCTTGCTGACTTTTTCATTTTGCAGAGGTTGAAAACTGGCCAATCTGGTGAGTCAATACCCAATTTATTCATCCGAGTCACCAGGCTCGGTGAGCCGAAACAGCATAGCTTGTTTCCAGAAGGTGGTGTCTATGAGTCGATTGATTACTACCGACCTACTTGTGAAGCTCAGCGGGCCCATCTATGTTTCATTTTACATCCAGAAATCTTACCAATGCTGATGATCACAGCGATTACTTGATTTCCTTCTACTCCGACGGCTTTCCACTGGACAAGGCCATAGCCTATGTGAAGGCGCGCAAACCGTTCTGCGTCAATGATGTGCCAATGCAAAAGATTCTTTGGGATCGCCGTCTTTGCTTGAACATCCTAGACCGCATAGGTGTGCCGACCCCCAAGCGTATCGAAGTCAACCGCGATGGCGGACCTGACATCCTTACTCCGGATACGGCCAAGCACATTAAGGAAATCACGGGTATTACTTTAGATCCCGAAGAGCTCGGCTACAATCGTCTGCCCCGGAAGGTTGAGCTGCTAGATGATGGAGACATTCTTAGCGTAGACGGCGCCCTTCTCAAGAAGCCATTTGTTGAGAAGCCTGTCAGCGGCGAGGACCATAACATTATCATATACTTCCCGAAGGCGACCGGGGGCGGCGCTCGTAGGCTTTTCCGCAAGATCGGTAACAAGAGTTCGGAATACGATCCGGATTTGAACATTCCCCGCGCTATCCTGGAGCCAGAGAACAGCTACATCTACGAGAAGTTCATGCGCGTTGACAATGCTGAAGACGTCAAGGCCTACACTGTTGGACCTAATTACTGTCACGCCGAGACAAGAAAGTCGCCAGTCGTCGACGGCGTTGTCAGGCGCAATACGCATGGCAAGGAACTGAGGTATGTGACCAGTCTCAACGCTGAAGAGAAGGAGATAGCAAGCAAGATCTCGACCTCTTTCGGTCAAAGAGTTTGTGGATTTGACTTTTTGCGGGCCGGCGGCAAGAGCTATGTGATCGACGTCAACGGTTGGAGTTTCGTCAAGGACAATGACGATTACTACGACCACTGCGCCAATATTCTCAAGGAAGTCTTCGTCAAAGAGAGGCTGAGGCGTGGTGGTGTCACCTCCCCTGGACAATCTCCCGCCCCGTCAGATGTAATAGATCCGTTGGCATCACGCGGCAAAGAGAAAGACTCTCAAACCACCCCCGCGCCCCCGACTGAGAACAGATCATTAGGCAGTGTGCCAGCTGCTTCTGAGAAGCAACCAACAGAACCAAAACCGATCCCTACGAGTGCGCCTCCTCAGAAACCCGAGAGTGGTCTAGCATCCGTGGTCACTAGCTCTTGCACCAGCCCTACACTTCCGCCTCCCCCTCCATTGGTAGATCCAGCGGTGGCGAGCGTTCCGTCTACGACGGCATCGGCAACGCCCTCCGTGACACCATCCCTCCAGGGCGAAGTTCCTGTACCGCCAGAGGAGGCTCCGGCACCACCACCTCCGAAGCACTCGTGGAAACTGAAGGGCATCGTGTCTGTAATTCGCCACGCCGATCGTACTCCGAAGCAAAAGTACAAGTTCACCTTCCACACCGAACCGTTCATAGAACTACTCAAGGGCCATCAAGAGGAGGTTCTGCTTATTGGCGAGGCTGCTTTGGCCAGCGTCTTGCAAGCGGTTGACGTTGCGTTGAAGGCCGGCGTCGAGGACGGTCAAAAGCTCAAGTCGCTTCGTAATGTCCTCGTGAAGAAGGGTGGCTGGGCAGGTACCAAAGTCCAGATCAAGCCCATGTTCCGCAAGAAGAAGACGGAAGAAAATGCCATTTCTTCTGGCGACGAGCTATCCCAAGTGCTGAAGGAAGGCGTAGAGACCGACTTCGCGGAGAAGTCAGAGGACGGCGCTTCCAAGGCGGACAACTCGTCTCCTTCGCGGAAACCGCCCAAGCGGCACGATTCTCTTTCTGGCGTTACTATGTCTCGCATCACCGCGGCCGAGGAGAGTCTGGTACTGGACAAGCTGCAGCTCATTGTCAAGTGGGGTGGCGAGCCGACTCACTCGGCCCGTTATCAGGCCCAGGAACTGGGCGAGAACATGCGGAACGACTTCAACTTGCTCAACCGTGACGTACTCGACGAGGTCCACGTCTTCAGCAGTTCCGAACGTCGTGTCACCACCAGCGCGCAGATCTGGGCGTCCGCCTTCTTGGACCGCAAAGACCTCCCCGAGGATTTCATCACGATTCGCAAGGACCTCCTTGACGACTCAAACGCAGCCAAAGATGAGATGGACAAGGTCAAGAAGAAGCTTAAGGGTCTTTTACGCAAAGGAAACGAAAGACCGTCTCAATTCGCCTGGCCTGATAAGATGCCGGAACCATCAGAAGTCCAAACTCGTGTCGTGCAATTGATGAAATTCCACCGCCGGGTGATGCACCACAACTACGCGAAACTGAACAACGGTAGCGCCGTTGCCTCCCTGAATACCCACATCGTAAACCCCGGCTCAGAGAAGCACAACGAAGAAATTTCAGGCTCGGCAAGCACCTCGTCCACGGGATCGGCGCTGGCTCAGGCAAATGCTATCAACAGCATCCAGACCCGCTGGTGCTGCGGCGAGGATGCGGAGCTCTTCAGAGAACGTTGGGAAAAACTGTTTGCGGAGTTCTGCGACGGAGAGAAGGTCGATCCGAGCAAGATCTCGGAGCTTTATGACACCATGAAGTTCGACGCCCTGCATAATCGACAATTTCTCGAATGGGTCTTCACCCCGCCCAAGGCCATGCTGGAAGAGGAGTACGGCGCCAGAGACAAGGATGGCAAGGACGCAGTCAAAGAGGGCAAGGCAACAGAAAAGACTTCAGACGAGGGGAAGTCATCCCAAGATTCACGGGAGGAAAGACGGGATTTCAGCGACAAGACAGAAAAGAGCGAGGTCAGCAAGAGCGAGGCCAGCAAGAGCTCGACGTCCGTCAGACGTATATTCCGTCGCCGTTCCTTCTTGAACGGCCTCCTGCACAACGGGGAACAGGCAGCGCCAGAGCAGTACTTCCACCTCTACAAGGGCAACGCCCAGACCAAGGCGAAGACGGATGCCCGCTTCGAGCCGCTGCGGGAGCTTTACCAGCTCGCCAAGGTCCTCTTTGACTTCATTTGTCCGCAAGAATATGGCATTTCGGACAGCGAGAAGCTGGAGATTGGGCTCTTGACCTCGCTGCCCCTGCTCAAAGAGATCGTCCAGGACCTCGAGGAGATGCAGGCATCCAACGACGCGAAATCATTCTTCTACTTCACCAAGGAATCCCATATCTACACGCTCCTCAACTGCATCCTCGAAGGAGGCATCGAGACGAAGATCAAGCGAAGCACAATCCCCGAGCTCGACTACCTCTCGCAGATCTGCTTCGAGCTTTACGAATCCGAGACCAAAACCCCGGCCGACACGCCCGAGGGCGGAGAGGAGCAGACCTTCGCCTACAGCATCAGGATCACCATCAGCCCCGGGTGCCACGTTTACGATCCGCTCGACGTGCAGCTCGACAGCAAGCACAGCATCAGTTGCGCCCCGCGACGAAGTCTGACCCCCCACGCGGACTGGATGCACGTGATCCGCACGCTGAGGGCTAAGTTCAATCAGTAAGTTTCGCCACACCAGCCGAGAATTCCCGCTATTGGATGTGCCCCCTTTTGGCGCTAACACAGCCGCGCAGAGTCAAACTACCCAAGACGTTCCTCGCCATCAACCTGTCGGATCTGTTCTCGTTCGAGGACCACGAGAGACGAGACAGCGACAACGAGGGACTGGAGATGAAGCCTCTGCACAAAGCGAGGGCCACGGATGCCGGGGACAACAATGCGGTTGCCTTGGACGAGTCGGTCGCCCCGCTGGAGGACGAGCTCATCGCCGTAGGGGAGCTGCTTACCGCGTCACTTAAGAAAGATGAGGAACCGGTGAGCCCTGGGACCAAGGTGGACGATCCGGCTGCGGGGGCGATTGCTGAGGAAGCCAGTGAAGCAATCACGCAAGAGGTCGTTAAGTCGGAAGGAGATTCCGTCTCTTCGTAATACGATACACAACCAAGATAAGCAAGGTGGCAGAGGTAGATCTGCCAGAAGCCCAATACCAATCAAATCATTTTTTTAGGAGAATCCTTGGCAGGGCAGCCCGCAAAGGCGAGTTGACCTACATAGGCGTAATGTCATCAATATTCCCGTCATCAAGCGTCACCGTAGGCAGAATGGAACGCGCCGAGCCTTCCAGCGTTGGTCGACCGGAAGAAAATCATTCACGGTATCAACGAAAAGAGCGACAGTGCACCCGTCAAGCAGGGTCAACGACGAATTGGTTCGGTGCGCGCATCGCCCACTGCACACCGCAAGTCCTACGTTTCCGGTCCCACCCCTGACTGAGTTTGGGTCTAGACGAGCTGTTCGAGGCGACATTTGGGAGCAGGGACATCACGTTGACGACACGGGCTGGCGATTTCGATGGTTCCCCCTGATCCCTGTTTACCTCTTGGTCTCCCACCGCGAAGCGTTCACGGACGAGGGCCTCTGTTTCGTCAGAATACCGAGGTAAAGGAAGTGTCTCCGGATAAGAATCAATTTTGTTGGACTCGTCGACATCCGATTCGGCCAAGCGGCGGCAGGGTTTCAAGGAAGAAGACTGATACAGGTAGACGCCGCTAGCTCGCGGGACGCAACGCAGGCTCATGGTGCATGAAGAATTGCCCGTCCTTGCAGATGCCGACTTTCCTGGCTCGGACTGAAGATCTCAGACGCTTTTTTGCTTCCACCTCCCACTGTGGATCTCTTGTCCTGCCAAAAACATATTTCGGATCAGACAATGGCGAGATCGAGGCGCGCGACAGGGGCTTTGACCTCTGAGGCCAGGAATGAATGGTACGGATCCCCGCAACTTCGAAATTGCCGGGGGTGTCTCGGTGGATGAGGGAACCTCACATAGCATACGGTTACGAGGGCGTTTTTCTCACCCCGTCGACTCAGAAAAGTGAAAACTTTGAGATGCGCTTTGTCTTCTGCATCACTTGATCTGGGTGGTGGGTTCAATAGCGGCTGGTAAGTTTGCAGGGGCTACGGATCCGCAAACATGGGTGGGAAGAGACGTTCGGATTCCATCTTACGTCTTTCCTTCTCCGGCTTCTCGAAGCTCGTAATTGTGAAGGGTCTCGGCCTTTGTTCAGGCGAAGAAAGTTTCTCGCCCAAGGCTTTGCGTCTTCCACCTTGACAAAGACCTAGAGTTGGAGACGGTCACAAAAAAAGTCGTCTGCAAGGGACGGTTCTTGTAATATCTTCTGTAGACCCTCCGTTAAGGGATCTTGTTTCTGACAATGCCCATTACTGCTGTTGACCCGGAGAAAGGCTGTCACTGTATATGACATTAGTCTTCAGAATACTCCGGCCATGGTCCCCTGAGAATATTGCTCCAGCAGCGTTGTCGAGTATGGTGGGAGCTAGAACGTGCAATAACAGCCAAGGCGACTTCCGTGAAGGCAACAGCAGTGCTGCCGACGTGGGTGGCCACAGTATTACGAGGCACAATCCCATAGAGGTTGACAAGGAGAGACATCATTGGGACTTGACGAAGTCGTGATGGAAAAATCGATTTTACGGAGCAATATCTCCTCGCTTCGGCTGAAAATGTTTCGAGAACGAAGTGAGGACCTCGGCAAGCTCGCGTGTTAGCGGATACTGATGCCTTGATTCGACAGCACTTGCTAGTTAGTAGAATGTGGCGTGGTCTGGAGAATGCCTGTCATTAAGATAGCTAGTGGTGGATTTTGTCGGAAAACGGCGTTGACTGCCAACACTGAGCGAGGCTGTTCACCGGGGTCCCATCACGCCTAGGAGGTGTCCCGTATCCAAAAAGTGAGCAAGCCCCCGCAGCAAGTCAAGCATCTCTGATTGGGGGGCGGAGTCTTCAGCGACAGGGTCAGAAGAACTGGCTAGATGCTGCTGGGGCGAATCTTCAGAAAGAGAAAAGGCGCAAATCCGCCGTGGTATCGGATGGCGCGTGTACTGAAAGTCCACGTAGCATGGGTTGAAAGCAGCAAATGGTCGTCGTGCTCGGCAGAGGGAGGGTTGCAGAAGAAGATTTCTCTCCGGCAAAAGCTAGCCATAGGTCGTCAGATTTGATATTCTTTCGATTGCAGCGAAGGTGCACTACTTGAAGCGACCTGCAGATTGGGGCCAGTGTGCGACGGCAAAGCTGCTTCGGTGTCCCGGCCAGTAAAGCATATCATTCCGAGATTCGAGAGCTGCTGGTTGGGTAGTCGGCTATAGCGCAGCAGGGCCTACTAGCATTTGGTCGGCACTGCTCTCGCTTGGTGAAGATGGTGTGAAGCTAATCATCTCAACTTCACCGAGTGTGGCCTTTGCCGAGTCACCATCGAACCATGCGCGGAACCCCATGTCTGGTGGCCGGGAGGTAAGGAGCACCGCATCGTACCGCGCCGCAGCTATTACGATTGACCAGCCATGTACATTCGGACAGGGTGGCAGAAAGATCAAGGACGCGCAGCGGGTAGCGTCTTGTCAAGTTGTCTTGTTGAGGTGAAAGGGACATGGACTGAAACGGCGGCCATATCCTTTCTCGGGGTTTTGTTATCGAGGCCGGCCGCGGAAGGATGGTGGTATGGGCGACATAACGAGCTCCAAGTTCTAGGAGGCGCATCTTTGACATCTGCAAGTGAAGAAAACCGGCCTTGGGGGGAGGTGCAGGCTTCTTGGAGCTTGTAGTACGTGACGTGCTATTAGTTTCGGATGTTGAAGATCTCTAGTGGAAAAGTGGTCTAATTGGCAAGGCTGAAGGGCAGGTCGGGGCGAGGGAACCGAGAGATGTCCCGGAATGGGCGGGATAGAAGGCAGCACCTGGCCGGCAAAATGAGGAGGCGCGGAGGATATGAGTTGTTGAAAGGTAGCGACTTGGTCCATAAGGGACGGCATATCCATAGATTGGGCAATTCTTGGGTGATGTGAGATCAAGGTTGTTCAGGATTTCCGGTGCTGACATTTCAGAATGGACCATGTTGGATCATAATCATGTGAGTAAGCTTGCAACTCTGGGATGTGAGTATCATGGTCGTAATTGAGGACGTGGCATTTGGCCTTGTGCATGCTTTCTCTCCTCGTTGAAAGGGCGTCATAAGCTTACTTTCACGTACCCTAGGCCACTGGTCTTGGCCGTCAATGACTGCGATGGTGTAGATGTAGTGGTAATGGGTAAGGTAGATTAGGGTCAGGTAGGTATGGAGAAAGGATGTCTTCAGACCCAAGAGCGAAAAGCACTTTTGAGGCGGTAGATTTGGATGGCCCCAAGAAGTTCCGTTCCTCTTGCAACCAGAAGTGAGTGCCACACCGGTACTGCAACAGCAGTCATTGTTGTGTGGCCCAAGGTAGCTATTTTGGTAGGCCGGTTCAAAGCAGGCCGTGCTGGGCAGCGGGGCATGGCGGTCATGTGATTTACAAGCGAGAGATAATCCAAGATCCGGGGAAAGCGAACAAGTGGGAAGGCATGGTCCAGATACCTAAGTTACCTTACTAGTACCTAGGCACCTAAGGTACCTTGGGCCAAGACGCAAGCCAGCGAGTATCCAGTGCATTTCATTGCCTGATGGCAGGCAGGTCCCGGGTCGGTTGAGGCCGGGTGGCGCCCGCATCCAACATGAGATCAATTCTTAGTCAGGCCGCTCCTGCTACTAGTAACATTCCATTACCGCTGCCGCTGCATCTTTGATTTTCGGAAGTGAAATCGAGGGCGGTTACCTGGACTTTTTTTTCCGTCCTCGTTTGGCAGTTGCTGCTGTCGAGATTCTCTTCTCATTGGTTGTCGATGGGAGTTACCCTACCTACCTTATCTGGTTAGGTACCTTGCCTTCCTTGCCTTGCCTTGCCTTGCCTTGGGTCGGGCAGGTTCGTCCGGTCCGCCCTGTATCACCCTCCTTCTTACGGTAGGTTGACCTCAGACACTCCAACTCCAACTCGACCCTGCAGTTTCCACATACAGCCGTGATCGTGTAAGTCAGCGCTCGCCAGCCCTGTCTTTCGCTGGCCGAGCTTACGAGGAAACAAGGGAAATTGGGCACACAACTTCCGGATCAGCAACGTACGGTGCCTTACCCACCTTACAACCCGACAGCGTTCTCTCTCATTCTTGCAATACGGTTTCCGAGGAGAGCCTCTTGCAGCTTCCGCTTGAGTTGTGTTCCCACCCTTGACGAGAACATCAGGTCACGGGGTACCAGCAAACCCCGACCTCTGACGTTGAGCCGTTGAAGTAGGCGCCGTGCAGCAGCAACCCAGGTGTGAGGTGTGGACCTGGCGAAGTCGTGGACCCGTCTGGAGTTTACCTCAACCTAAGGTAAGGTAGGTATGGTAAGCAGAACTAACCACGACTGTCTCTTACTGCTTGCTTGCAGCAAACCCCGGCCAACCATCCATCTCCGAGGACCAGTGGTCATCGACTCAACTTGCATCAACGGCATAGCGATTGGTCTCGCCAAGCATTGTCTCTGTGCCCTCCGGTTATCATGCCAATTTGTGACCGATGTCTAACCATTTTCTTACTCGTCTCACGCCAACCATAAAGATATCCGACACAAGCCATGCAACCTAAACCTGCATGCAGCGACGCTGTCGTCTTCTCTCCTGGGGGCCAAAAGGAGACAACAATGTCCAAATGGTCCTTGGTCTGCCCATCGCCGCTTTAGCATTTCGATTTAGGATTGTCAAAATTTCGAGAGCAATCGGACCGCCAAACGCATCGTCTTTCGTCGACTTTGACATGGACCAGGCCTGTCAACCCTGCCATCAAACGCCTTCCCCGGCCCTGGTTCGCCGACTCGGAACGAGAACCCATTCGTTTGCGCCATTGCCGGATAGGGTTCCTGCGAGCCATGACAGCCGTCTCGACAGGGACCGCATAGCGCTACTGGCTCGGAGCCAGCTCCTCTCATCGCCATCTTAGCCCCAAATACCAACTTTCAGAGCTCAAAGAGACGGCCGACAATGGTTACAAGGACAGTTCTCCCCGTCCGCTTAAAATACTCGAGTTCCACAATGACGGGGGCTGTATCCGTGTCATCGGTTTTTGGGCTCTTGTAAGTTGTGCGTGAACCGTCCTAGCGCCTGCAGTACCTGCGCGGCCTACCGAGTCGGCAGCAAAACCCCTGTCCGCCAACAGCGTTCGTGGGACGGCATATTCCCCATGCTGCTGCTGGGCGTTTGAATTCGCGCGCATCGACAATCAACATGTTCGAACTCCAGAAAGTTGCCGGCCATCGGCTACGGCACCGTCAGAATTCCGCCGCAGCCGCTGCCATGGTGCCATCAACTCGTCGCATCAAACATCGCCCCTAGTTTTCCTCATAGGAAGAAACAAACCGTCATCGAAACAGCTTCCGAAAGAACTGGGAACCCCTTTCCCCGCCAACGGTTCCTCACGAGTACCGCATGAAAGAGGATCTGCCACGCAATGGACGGGCGGCCCATTATTCTGTGCTAAGTGCCTGCAGCTTTTCCTCAATGCGGTCAAGACTCGTCGGCCATGCTTGCGACTTCATTCCATTCTCTTAACTTGAGGATATTAAGTACCACTCCCAATCTGCGAGGCAGATGTCTCGCTTGACAGCGGGATGAGCTTCTGAAGCTAAAGACCAAGGAGCTTGGGGAGTCGCCGGTTCTTCAGGCGGTTCATCCGCGGGCTCTTTTCTGCCAAAATACAAGGCCCCTTAGCACATGGCACTGTTTCGCTTACAGGGCGCCCGCTTCTATACCTTCTCCCCCGCACCAGTTTTCCTGTCGTCAACCCTGCCTTGGGAGCTGCAAGGCGGCAAACTATGCGCAGAGAACGGCCGGCTCATCAAGATATTGATGCCCGTTGACATCTGGGTCCTAAGGCTGTCCGACTGGAGATATTCTCCCGATATATCTAGCAGCCTGTCAATGTTGCATTGTGAGCCGCATCACAACAGCCCAGACTCGTTGTCGGAAAGCTACACCGTTAAACTGACAGCTGGGTAGACGGAAAATCAGGTTCTTTCATCAGCCCGCTGAGGAAGAACCGGTCTCCGTAAACTCATTGCCCGCGCACGTTCAAAGGGGCATCCTGATAAGCGCTGGGTTTTGCGTACAGAACTGGGGCCGCGACTCAAAGTGCAACCTGACGCCAGGCAGAATCGCGTGTGCTCCGCCTGAAGTTGGAGCTTCAAGGCGGCAATGTTGAAGAGACGAATGCTCTGCTGTGAAGTTCACATCGCAAACTGGTTGCTATTCACCCATCCACACTGATTTGTTGTCTCAACCTAGTGACACATATGTTGGGCCGTCCATATTACGTGTCAGAACTTTAGCCCGCGACACACCACCCTGCGACCGGCTCAGCTCCCCTTAGAAGTAAGAAGCCAAATAGAAACACTCGCATCAAGGCTCACCCCTCTAGGCGTGGACAATAAATAATAGCATGCCGGGATAGGTTCCGGGGCAAGCAGAGGCTCAACGTGCCGTTACAGGGGCCTCGCGACGTGGAATGCAGACGGTCAGGTGCCGAGCTCAAGCTATCATTTTCCAGCACCCCAATGCGGCCTCGCGGCCCCAAGCTGCTGAAGGCGGCTTAGATGTAGATCGATATCGAGCGAGGAGACCGGTCGAGAGCGGGTATACCATATGAATTGCTACTTGAAGAGAAGCCCCCGTGCACCTGGACCGTGGGAAGATTGAAAACTCGGGATAGCGGGAATGATGCTGGACCGAGCTACACGGATGAAAGGACTTGCTGCGGGAACACTGGCTGGCTGGACATCTCTTCATGATCTACCGGAGCCAGATCCTTGCCCAGGATTGACAAAAGGGATACCGCCCAAAAGGGCTGTGGGCCGTGATACGGCATGGGATAGCAGAGGATTGGCGTCGGCATTCGGCCGTCTTAGACTAGCAGGCATCACGGGCAAGCTTCGTCATTACGGTTCAAGAGGGCGCAAAGTGTACCTGGGCCTCCCAACGTATGCGGGCATGGTTCTTGACTTTCATCCCAGGGTGCCGCAAAATTATGGAATAGCATGGATGTAGTACGGATGCTTTGAGGCTGATGACGTGCACACCACAAGGTGTGTTTGGTGAAAGATGGGTGAGGCGGCAATGGCACACTGGTGGTAGTCATTTGCCATCGCAGTTCTACCCGACCACGGATCTTGAGGCGAGCGGAAGATGTCAAAGGAAAGGGCCGAGAAGACGGGTTCGTTGGGTCGACTGGGTTCAACGGCTAGCAGGTACATATCGGGACGGCGCCGTGTTGTTGGAGTAAATGTATCGTGGTTGAATCTCGGTCTCGGTGCACGTCACGATCAAGTGTTTCTCTCCTCTTTGGCGACTAATTAGCGTCTAGTACCCTGAGGTGGGCAGTTGTACCACTCATCCACTGCCGATTGCCTCACGGATGCTTTGAACTGCCTGCCTCTTAGCCGTCGGCGGTAGAACCTAAGGTTGGGTTTTTGAGGAGGTTTCTGGTGTTGTGGTGTCGTTGAGCTCCATTTCGGAAAACAGGAGAGGAGCAGTTCAGCCAAGCAGCAACCCTAGGCTTTCATGGGCCTTTTTTTTTTTTTTTTTTTTGTCCTTGTCCCTTCCCTTCCCTTCCCTTCCCCCCGAACCCGTCAGAATTCACAGGGAACGAGACGGACAGAGCAACCCGTCTTGCAGCCCTGAACAACAATCGCCGACTGGGAACCCAGCAATCCGATGTTCCCGCTGTGGATCTCAGCGGATTGGAGAGACAAACAGAAAGAGACCATGGCAACCTTCTGCCATGAACGGCCTGGGCTGGCAAATTGTCTTTCGATACAATCAGACGAGAGGACGGAGGTCTGTTCTCGTCGACCATAAAAAGGTGCTTCAAGACCAGCCAAGGGTGCGGGCGTTGTCCGAATTGCATTGCATTCATTGCGTCTTTCTCTCCCTCTCCGTCTCTTCCACATCGACATCAACATCGTCATTTACACCTCATTCTGCCTCAACTTACCCTACTAAAGGTCCCTCGACCCTTTTTCCCCCCCCCTTCTTTTGTGTGGAAACTGTGGTTGGCTCGACTGTCACACCGCACCCGCGACTGGCTCCTGCATTTTGTCTGTCTACCGGGCTTGCATTGGTTGCGTAGGGAAAAAAAAAAGAAAACACGACGCCGTGGTGCTCTGCTGCAACTGCATCATTCTCACAAGTAAGTGTCGTGTGTTGTGGGATTTACATAGATCTCCATCTCGAGGTAGGTATCTACTACATACCTACTACCTACCTTACCTTATGTTCTTGCCCCAAAACCTCCTGGCCTTTGGCCTTCCCTGTCATCCGTCCCTTCCCGTCCCTTCCCGTCCCTTCCCTTCCCTCGCTGTATCTGAGCTCTTCCTTGTTCCCTCTGTCCTTGGACGTACCTGCCTACCTTACCTTCCTTTACCTTCCTTACCTTCCTGCCTTCAGACCAGATGCACCCTGCTGCCCTTTGCTTCCTTGACTTCCTGATACATGAAGGGGAAGGCAAGAGGGCGTGGGAAGGTACCTCGCCCGGCACCTACCTCACCTTACTTTACCTATACCTTCCATGCCTTGCAATGAAGTACCGTATCTGCTGCCTCTGCCTACCTTACATTACATTACCTTACCTACCGTACCTGTGCCTACCTTACCTTTCTGCTCGTCTGACTTTAGTTTTCCATCCCGCCTTTAACACCAAAACCTTGTTGTCCTCGTCACTTTCCTACAAAGAACCTCGACTTCCACTTATTCTGCAAGCCTCCATGGTTCCTTCTTACCAAGTCTACTTTTTTTCAGACTCCAGCGCTGCTACTCCGAGCTCCTTTCGACCTCGGTGAGTTGAGCCTGCTACGTTTCAAAAGCTTATATCACCGGACCACCTGTAATGTCGGGAGTTTCCAGGTCATAGCTGACTCGTTTTTCCAGAACACACAAGAACACCTCCTCCAGCTACAGGCTCTACTGAGCCCGCACGGCACCCTCGCACCAAGACTTTGCGGCTTCAGCGCCTCGCACCAGCTAGCTACATACAGCTCAGGAAGGATCACCAAACAATCGCCGGGTCTGATACCAACACCAACACCACCAACACCCAGGCCACGTAAGACACACAGGCCAACCGCACAGGGCATCGGTATCTCGACGCACGTCCTGGGCTTCCGGAGCACACGATCACCCACCATCTCGAGCACCTCACCTCACTTGTCTCTGTACCACCTTACACGACCTCACCCCAACATCGTTGTCAACTTTTCTCCATTTCACCATGGCCGTTGCTAGCTCTTGCGCCCACTCCTTCAAGATGATCAAGTCTGATAGCACTTTGATCCAATGGACTTGCAACCTCTGCCATTCAGGTCCGCATTGGTGGATCTTCGAGTGTCGCTACTGCAAGATTCACACCTGTCGAGCGTGTACTCAAAACGCTTGAAGATGCACCCACGCTACGCCAGTGCATCGACTGCCGGCGCCGCCACCGAGCTGAGCTCCAAACCACACCAAAATCGACGGCGCTCGGCGTTAGGGGCAGATGTACGATGGCAGACGTGGGGGGTTTGCATTGGATGCACCTCAGGTATGTTGAACTACTTGGGCCCTCTCGACAAATGCCAGCCGTCTGAGACGCGCGACACATTTTGGCAGCTCCGAATAATGCATACTCCCTCCCATCACCAAACAACAGAGACCTGTCTCGCCCTACCAGATCCCCATCACAATCGATTCACCTGGATTCCAGCAAGTGCCTTGCGCTGGCTGGCCGTTTACTACACGTAGGAGTCTTCACTGCCGTTCCCTCCCTCTTCGCTTCCCGATCCCACCTGCCTGTCCCCGTTGCTCATGTTTTCCATGGCCGCAGTCGAGCCGTTGGGCTACAAAGAGGACCCCGGCGGCAGAATCAACGTTGTTTGATCAGTTCGATAAATAAGATGTGACCTGCTAACAAAGCCTAGCGGCCCCGGTACGAAACCTCATTTCTGATGACGACGCGATGCCCTCAGAAAGGGCAACGCAACGTGCATGCAGCAATCACCCTCGATGGCGATCGATACTAATCAATGGCGGGCGATGAGAACTCACTCTCAAACGATGCAACTCTTTCCTCTTTCGATTTTTTTACTTTTTTTTTCGACGTCGCCGTTTGCAACCCTCCTCCCGTCGACCTAGACGTCCGTCGACCTCCGCCACCCCTGCGGCCCTTGACCGTCCCCTGGCAGGGTGTTCATGGTAGTCTGTACTGGCCTGGTTTAGCGCAATAGTGCCAAATTTCGGCGCTGCATGGCGCACGTGGGACCCTCTGGCTCAGTCAACTTTGCAGCAAGGTGGCTGCAGGCACAGGAGGCACAGGCCCGGCGGGGAGCACATCCGCCCACAGGGACCGTCTTCTCAAATCTGCATCTGACTGGACGGCGCGCCTCTCGACGGTATTCGCTCGCGGTGTTCCCCCGAGACGACGGCGCCGAAGGCTAGAACCGACGGGAATAGATCGACATGAAGGCGAAACTAATTACATTTCGGTCTTGTCGCCGTCGTCAACGTCCTCACGCTACAGCGAGCTATTTTCCATCACGCAACGGAGTTATTCTTTTCGACCGCGTATTCACAATACCCATTTTTTCTACCTTCGGCATGCGGTTTACGTTTCCTGCTTCAACAAGTTCATCAGGAGTTCAGCAGGGCCGAGGTGGGCGACGATGACGATGAGGGAGCGAAGGTGGATGGCGGATTCTTCTCAAACAATAGACTTTGGCTTTACAGGGAACGGTTTCACGGAGCATGGCAAACAGAAGAAAAAATCGGGCTTTAGATCAGGTCACAGTAGCACGTAAGGCTGCTGGACTGGAAGGGCGGTTACCTGTCAATTTTGAGCTTTCTTTTTCCATCTCCCTCGTTCCAGTATTATTTCCACACACCAAGTGTCTTTGGTCACCTATCACTTTAACCCCTTTCCCCCCTTCCCATGAGTAAGTATTCACACCACAAACATCCTTTTTCTCTGCGCCTCGGTTTGACATTGGATCTGCGGTTACGAGGGCACTACGGGTGGGCGTCCGGTTGGTCAAGCATTTGTAGTTCGTGGGTCTAGACGGGATAGCGGTGCAAAATTAAACGGCGCAAAGGGGCCAAACAATCTCTAGAGCTTGGCATCTTGTGTGATTTTTCACGTTCAACTCGTGCCAAGGGTGAAACGTGCGCAGAGACACGGTCGATGAACCTCGGTGTTACTCCTCATCCCGTTCGGCGCCGGTATCGTCGTTGAGGGGCCGGCGGTGTGCAACATAACCAGCAGCCTCGGCCCTTTTGCGAGGCCGGGATGGAAACGTTATACAGGGAACTTTGAAAGCGACGGTCAAGGATGGGCAGGGGAGAGGGGACGAGGACCTTCAAGAGCTATTTGAGGCTTGGAGCATTGAGCATGAAGAGCTCCTCTCCCTCCTTCCCCCTTGCTTCTTTTCTTCTCTGTGTTTCGTCGCACGAAGATCCGGGGTTTGGGTGGCACGAGAAGGCCCGCGGCATGACACATGGCGGGGCGGGCGCGTGAAGACTTTATATTTGAATTTTAGTGCGTCCTCGTGGCTCTCCCGCGCCTTCTTCGATTCCCGTCGAGCGAGGATTTCCGCGAGGGCCACATTGTGTGACTCCGCGCACTACCCGTCTCGGTCATTCTTCTCCCGCTCCCTCTCCCCTTCTCCTTCTTTGAAACTGTCAGGTCCCGCTATGGCGGTTCGGTGGTGTTTTGATGTTATCTTAAGAGTACGCCGAAGAGGGGGTATTCTTATTATAATGAGGAGATACCAGCCACGGCAGTCTGTTTATTTGGTATTCTTGGATGTGTTCATCCCGCCGCCCGATCATGCGCGCCTGGCCGCGGGATTGCGCGAAGAAACCCAAGGCCCAGCGAATGGAAAAACTCTAGGACCGAATCGCAGGGCTTACACCGGCCTACGTTGTCCACCCCTCTCCCGTTTTGTGTGTCCAGGCCGTGCCATGTTGTTGGTATGGCGTTTTGTGAAATGGTAACCTGGGTTTTGCGTCTGGTGTTTTTTTCCCCTTCTTCTTTTGTAGACTTCTCGGAGAAAAAGGAGTTTTCTACGGGCCGCTGCATGGGAGAGCATCGCCCTCCCCAGTCACGCATTGGCGATCAGGGGCGGTTTTGTTTGGTCCGCGGACCGTTGGAAAGAGGATGGCTTCCGGTTACGCGGTTGACGTGGGTGATGTGGTTGGTTTAAGCCAAAATGTCACGAAGTCCTTGTTAGTTTTGCTGGACCTTGGTTCCTCTTCGTTTTTGTTTTTTCTCCCGTTGGGGAATGAGACGATGTGAGGTCATGGTGTCTGATGGGCTTGCTTTCGGGATGCGGGAATGCGTGGGTGTGTGTGTATGCCTGTGAGTAATGTGCAGACTTAGTTCATGTGTGCAACGCATGAGAACTCTTGTGTCAAGGACTGGCTGGCGGCTGGGGTGTTCTAGACCAGAACTCAAGCGTGGGAAAGGAGGTGCGGGAAGGACGATTGGCAGACGTGGGAGTATGGGCGGGACGTGAGATGGCCATCGCGGCGGATGACGGTGATCGTACATTCTCTCAAGTTGCCTGGAGGCCTATGATACGCGCGGTGTTGTGGTGTGATGATGAGTGGCTTTATCGGGGACATCAGGAGATGATGCAAGAGACGGCATACACGGTCGCACCAAAAGTACACCACAGCTTCTTTCTTCTGCTTTTGGGTCTACTAATTTTCACATGCTTCGTCGAACAGCTTAGCCCCATCCAGAATGCAACATGAACAAACGAAATCCGGTTGTACCCATCATCCATCGACGACAGAAGTCGAGAAGCAGTTCAAGAAAAAGCACAGGGCAAAACACAATTCCCCCCAGCGATGAAGCAGGAAGCAAGGCTTGCAGCTCAGCTACGCAACAGCCAGAAATTTCTTGGGCGCCGACGACGCTCTCCCAAGCGGCCAATCGAAAACGGTACGCTCCGCGTTGCGGCGAGTGACGGTGACCTGGTCTCCAACTCGGACCCGGACCGTGGGGGCAGCGGCGGCGTGCTGCGACTCTCCGGCTCCGGGCTCGGTCCCGGCCGATAGGAAGGCGTACCGGCCGAAGACGGGAGAGTACTTGTAGCCCGGATCCACGCGGCGCTCCTTCATGAGCGCGTTGAGGAGTTTGCCCTCGTGGCCGGCGGCGGGGCGGCCCGAGGCGTAGTCGACGTTGAGGGAGGAGCAGCGGCCGCAGTTCGCGGTCAGGAGGAGTCTGTGGCCAGAGGGGTGGAGGGTGAGTTCGGCCCAGAAGTCCTCGGCGAAGGGCGGCTCGGAGGGGTCTTCCACGACGATGTTGGGGCGGAACTTGGGCATGATCGGGGAAGGGGAGGACGGGGGCGATGGGGCGTAGGGCGCGAGGGCGGGATGGGAGAGGGAGGAGTGAGATGTGATTAGGTAGGGCGCACAGTCGGTGAAGGTGAGCCAGGAGTCGTTGTCTTTTCGGGCTGTAGAGGTTGATGATAGGGACGGGAGGTAGGAGACAATAGAGGAGAAGAGGGATTGCGATGATGAAGAAGAGGCGGAGGATGAGCCCGGGGCCAAGGTGCCGAGGACGGCGCGGCGGCCGGAGCCGATGTGGACCAGGATGGTGGGGAAGCCGAGACAGGCGGAGAAGAAGGCGTCGTAGGGGTCGCCCATGCGGAGGGCTTCGGCGGGGCTCCCATGGAGGTCGATCGAGATTGGCTCGAGGGAGGCGGTGTCCGGGACGAGAGGCACGCGGAGGGTCGTGTCTTGAAGGGGGTGGTGCGGGATCAGAGGCGGGGAGGGGATGTTGTATCTCACGAGGATGGTGTCGCCGTTGTCGAGGTCTTGGGCGGCATCGTCCTCGGAAGAAGAAGTGACGATTTCTTGGGAGAATAGGGCGGTCTGGGGACAGGAGGAGAGCTGGAGCTTGCGGAGGGAGAAATCCTCGTTTACGCGGAAGAGCATGTAGGTCCTGTCGTGGAGGATGCCTTGAGGCGTGAGGGTGGCGGATGTGAGGGGGATTGGGCGGAGGGCTTTGATTGGGTAGACATATAGAGTTTTGATCTTCATTTTTGGGGTGTTGTTGAGAAATGTGTGCTTTCAATATGCGGATCTGTCTAAAGAAAAGATCTGTAAGGCTGATATTCTAAGAGAGAGGCTTCGGGACGTGAAGTCGGAGGTTGCTGGATCTCACGGCAGTGATTGGTAAGATGTCGGTGTGAGGTTGGCTGAGAATATTGGGGAAATCGGTACTGCGGTGGAAAAGAGTTGGGGAAGTTGACGTGAGCATGTGTGGAGCAGGGATTATCCCGAGGACCTACACTGTGACCTTTTTTTTCTCGTATAAAATCATATGCGACGGAATATTTTGCAATTGAATCTCGGCATCTCGCGAATGGAGACATGAGTTATTCTGCCCGGGTAGAACATATGGTTAAGCAACATCTGCTTGTCCTCGCGTTCGAACTCCCAGTTCTTCTGGGAGGGCATAAAGCTTCACGGATATCAATTCCGGGAATAACGAAGGAACTGGCTCTAAAGGGCGGCTGTAATTTTATTGGGGACAGATAGGATAGATAGCGTATCGGGGAAAGTTTAGATAGAGGGCGAGGTTGAGACTTTTTGCGTCATCGCCCACCATCGGGCTGTACGGACTTTCCCACATTAGATCGAGAGGGGACCCAGTTGCGAAGAATGCGTTTTGTCTTCGATGAGTTTGAAGTTCAGATTGACGGCGGATCGTCCCGCCGTGAAATGTGAGAAGGGAAGGACGAAACGAGCTTCAGGAAGGGACCCAGAAGGGGTAGTTGATTTGAAACTTCAAACGGTTGGAATGTTTCGAGAAAGGGTTAAGGTAAAATGAGGACCGACAGCGGCCCCGCAGCTCCTCGCCCCGTTATGTCCGTTTTTAGACACTAACAGCACCCCGTCTGGTGGACCCCGCTGGCGCCGAAAAACCCCGGTCCGGCGGGTACGGGGCTGTTCCGAGAATGGTAACCGGCGCATCAACCATTGGTTCGTTGTACAAACCCCCTTGAGCGAGATAGCGTTGGTGCCCAAGTCGGGGGTGCCCTCTAGCCATGCTCTCTCACAAAGCCTGATTCCTTCAGACCACCATTGCGGGGTTTTCTTCTGCCCCTGACTACTGAATTGGTTACCTAGTTAGGAACGTTGTCAGAAGGAAATCGGATTATCTGATTCTGAGATGTTAGCGTGGGTTGCACGAGTTGTTCCAGGCCTGGCAGGCTGATCTCGGTGACGCGTTGATCTCTAGGAAGGACGAGAGGGGTTTGATAAGCGGCCACGCAAGGGGAAAAAGATGCCGAGGCATGAGTTAGATCCTAGTGATTGTGCAATTTCTTGGCAGGATTGCAGTTTGATGATTTGAGGATATTGAACTGGGAGCGGGAAAACAAAGTAACGCCCGCCGGGGGAAGTTAGAAGTTGGGAGGGTAGGGGTTGGTGTTGGTGTTCGTGTTGTGGGCGTCGAGTCTGGCCGGGAAACTGTTCGGGATGTGGATCCCAAACAGGCTGACATCGGACCCGACTAAGGTTCTCTTGCGTCTTCGTCCGCTCAGGGTGGTTCTCAACTTCTCATACTTCAAGGTAGATTGACGCAGCGCCTTATCACAGCATCATACATCCCCCTGTCTCTCTCTCTCTCTCTCTCTCTCTCTCTCTCTCTCTCTCCGCCGCTTTCTTTCGGAGGTAAATTCGCCGAAGCCCTAGACAGCTTGGCATGCGGAATCATGTTTACGATATGTCTGCACAATCTCGAGTTACCAAGAATCGGAACCCAATTGGTGAAATGTACTCCAATATCATGTGGGCTTAGAAGATTCCGAGTCAGGGAACCATGCTTCTCGAACGACCTGGCACGTGATAGACGTTTGGACGGCATGCAAGTCTGGCGTCTTGCGTCATCCCAACCGAGCCTGCATGAGACTAGAACTACTCCATTGCTGCGACAGAGTCCACCTTCGGCTTTTCCCGGCTTGATGTTGACGCTTTGCTAGCTTACAGCTGACGATCACAAGCACAAAATGCTGTGATAAGTTTTCCTAAGTGCCAGCAAGGCCTAATATCAGCTTCGATGGTGGCTGCAAGTGGTGGCCGCAAGTGGTGGTGTTCAGGCGTATCATGTTCTGTTGGCTGATTTCACTATATGTGCACATCATCTGGTCTTTGTATCCCGATATGGTTTTTGACGTTGTTTGAGGATTTGCAGAGATCTTTTCCCGACATGGTCAAGGCGAGAACCTAAGACTTGTAGATAACCCCAATTTCGCTTCCAAGTCCGTCTCAGTGAGTACGGGAACGCCTACTAGGTCATTATCAATCTTCTTATAGGACGATGTGAATCTTCCGCTGAAAAGACCTGCCTTGATAGCCCCAAGCATAGCATACTCATTTGCCGGGTCCTCATGCGCAGCCTTCAGACCATCCGCAAAGCCAACCTCGCCGTCGACCTGGTTTTCCTTCCATACCGTTCCCACAGTGTGCTCGATCTCGTCAGTGCGAACCTTCTCGGCAAGGTAGTTCTGGACATCGACCATGGGGCCCAGCGCTACGGAGAGCTCGCACTGGGCCTTCGGGCCCGTGGTGAAGGTGCCCAGTCTGAAGGGACGTAGCACTTGAAACCGGCCTTGATATAGGCATCGATGACTGTTTCCTTGGGTGAGGATGCTGCCCTTGCCAACAGTCGAGATGCCTGCATCTTGGCCCTTGAGAACGGAGGTGATGCTGTCAATAGTGGAGTAGTCTATCACGGTGAATTTGGCGCCTACAGGGAGACCTTCTTTGGATGACTCGGAGCGGCCAAAGACGGTAATGATGAAGCCAGCATCCATGAGCTCCTTGGCAATCGCGGATCCAAGGTTTCCTTTCTGTGAGAAGGTTCACGTTAGTGTCCACTCTCATTTTGAAGTTGTAAGTATGGTAAACCTTGAAAGTCCGAAGTTTGATCTGGTTGGTATGTGATGATCAACGAATTTGTATTGCTTGATCCGGATTCAAACGCTCGCTCGCCATAGTTGTCCTGAAGTATCCCATCGTCAAGTACGAAACGCGGCGCTTCGAGATGAGTAGTTTCCTCCCATGCTTATTCCGAAGCGATTATTATTCACCTCAGAAACATCTTCTCCGCTGTTCCACCTCATTTTATCCTAGGATGGTGCTCTCTTATGCTATAATCTAGGCTTTATTCCCACCAGGCGGATGTAGATTCCAAGACGATCAAAAGATACTGTGCCGTCCAAGACTTACTACTGTGCTGCGGATTGATTTTTTCGCAAACTTTAGGGTGGGCGGAACCTTATTTACTGCGCTATGTAATACAGTGCAAAGGGCGGTGCTGCGAAAGGCAGCGGACTCTATTAGTATCCGCCGCTGACTAACAGTCGACTCAAACAACCTAACCTCCCTCAAAGTTACCACGTTGGAATTGGAGCGGCGGATGCTTTTCTTTCAATTCTTGCTCTTTTGTCTCGGTCCATTCCCGCAGGCTGCCTGTCTTCTTCCTCTTGTCGAACAATATCCGCCGCTTATTGCTTCCGCATGACCATGGCGAGCAGCGCAGATACCGCCTCTGCCACGACCGGCGATGACGCCGAGGAGCCTCTCAAGAAACGCACCTACAACGTAACTTGACCGCCTGAGCCAAACTCGAAAGCATGGGAAATCTGATACGTTTCAAAGGCATGTCAGCATTGTCAGAGTCGGAAAAGGCGATGTGATGGTGGTGAACCATCATGTGGGCTGTGCGCCAGGCTCAATGTGCCTTGCGTCTACACCCAACGCAGACGACGAGGCCCCGGGAAGAAGTGAGTTGCCAGGCGTTGATCCACCTTTCCCTTAGAACTGACTCGATCCCACGATCTAAAGAAACAAGACTACTCAGGAAACAGAGGCAAAACCGAGAGCCATAGAAGCGTCTCTCCAGCATATCTCACAGCTGCGTGTCACTGAAAAGACAACAGACGACGGCCACCAATCTTCAACACACGCACAAGGTACGCTGATCTTGTTCCGTGTGATTCATATCATCGAAGCTGTTCCTGTGAGAGTTCCCTTTCAGTGTCTTCGTTGCCTACGGGTCCTTGAACAAGCCCTTTCCTATATCACCAGACAAAGTTGTCCAGTTGCATGCTGATTGTTTTCAGTTGACCACGATTCTGCATCAGAAACTTCAATCAATACAAGCGGCCGCCAACATGTTCCAATCCTCCAAGATCAAGGGATTCGTAAATTCCCTGATTTCACGCTGCCTCTAATACCTTTAGAAGACTTGTTCCCAGAAAGTCAGTTTCGTTCCAAACTTCGCAGAACAAAAGATCAGATAGAGTCGCACGTGGATACCGGTGGCTTCATCCGGAAGATCTTCGCCTATTCCCGCTACTTCCCACCCCTTGAATCCATGATCGATCTCGACCAAGCCGTCATCGAAGAAGTCCAGCTATTCTGTCCCACCCTTACACGGAAGTATTTTAAGATACTCTTCGATGAGCAGTTCGCCGACGGCAGGGCATCTCATCCCAATGAACCGGCTCGATGGGCAATCATGAATGCTCTCTTCGGTCTCTCCTTTCTGTGGAGGATAGCCAACGACTCATTTGAGCACGTGTCCTGGATGGGATGGGGCTACTTCAAGAACGCGTATGCCGCTTTCGGGGAACTGGTCCTGTCCAGGGCAGATCTCATCACGTGTGAGGCCATGCTGACTTTGGCGACGTTTCTGATTGGCACAGCGGACGCCAGGACGATATCTCATGTCGCGTCTTGCGCAGCTCGAATGGCGCAGATGATCGGGCTACACAGGCGAGATTCTTATTCCAAGCTGGATCCTGAGCTGGCCAAGCGGTACCGCCGCGTATGCTGGGTGACGCACATCCTGAATAATGATCTGACCGTCAGATACGGACTGTCTTCGCCGTTCGATCAATCGAGGATCACAACAGAGCTTCCAGATGAGGACCTTCCTGATATCAACAGGACCCCTAGTCAACCCGACGGACAAGAACAGCTGAACTACGTGAGGAAACTTGGAGAGCTTTCTCGTATTCAATACAAGATCCACAAACAGGTGACAGACGATCCCGGACAGTCCGGTTCGGCCCATCAAGCAACAGTATTTGCATTGGCTTCTGAATTAGATGAGTGGAGGAATACGTTCCCTGAAGGCACTCGCCCCGACTTGGATGCGGCTACAACGACACAGGAGGAATTAGACGTACATCTGGTGTACCTGCATTTCATCTATTTCAACGCTTTAATCAAGGCGCACACTACTTTGGCTCGCTTGAAGAGTGTATCGAATCATGGTCTGATGCACTTTCAACATCAGCCGAGCCATGAGTCTTATCCAAGCGTAGATCGGGCTTACGCAAGAATTACAGCGGCTGCCCGCGCCACCATCGGCCTCCTAAGGGTGATACCCTCTCAGCCTTTCGTCCATCTATGGTACTTCTCATCTCTACAAAGTTTTGCCGTTTTTCTTTTGCTCTCAACCGCGTGTCATGATTGACTTTGGTATTCTGTTATCTTGAGCGACTTCTCAAAAGACCACAGACTAACTTCGAGGAAGGGGTATGATGCACTATCCATTAGCAGCATGTCTGATACTGCTGTGGTCTTCGCTTGAGGAGCCAACAGGTCCAGAGGCACATCTGAACGTAAGAATCATCGGGCAATTCGTGCAGTTCCTGGCCGGGATCCACGAGGGAGGATGCGACGTGCGGAACATCCTGGACGGCTGTTCGAAGTTCTTCAGAGTCGTCAAGTACGCCGTTCACACGCAAAGAGCCATTCGACTCACGCGACCACTTGACGAGGACGAAAATGTGAGAGAGCAACTCGAGGTAAAGTCATACACGGCCCTGGGGCATGTACTGTAGGCGACGGACTAATGAGCATCTCAGACTTTCCGCCTGAAACTCTCTGGCGTCGCCGACTGGACGCACCTAGCTGAAGGACTCATGAGTAATATGCCGATTTTGTGCGCCCAGGCACGAGAGGTTTTCTCAGATGTTCTAGACACTGAGAAGTGGGACCTCAAAGGGGGGTATGGGCCATTTGCTCCTGAGGTATTGAAGCCGCACAACCACAACTTCTCTTTCATAACCTAAAACTGTCGCTCAAAGCCCATGGTCCAATAGACATTATTCTTGAGTCAGTCTATACGTACGATATTTCTTGATATTTGTGACGCTGGAAACTTCATGGAGAGAATTGTGTATGATCTTGTGGTCTTCGGCCGGTGTCTTCAGGTTGAATTACAACAACGCAATGAGGGCAATGAGTGAAGCGGCGGTGACAATGACCGCTGTCTTTCCAATCTCAACCGTGCTGGACCCTGATTTCGGACTGGAACCATCAGTCGACGAAGGTGTTGCCCCCCCAGTGCCACTTCCACCACCGCTGCTCGCACCGCCCTTGTTAGACGTGCTCTTCCAGTACGTCTCGTTCCATTCCTGGAATCCCATGCTCGAATTCAGCCTCAAACCAGGATCGAGATGCTGCGGCGTGACCTGACCGCTGGCGGTTACCCCGTTCCAGCAGTGCCTCGCAAAACAATCCTGGCATTGCGGCGGCTGCGCGAGACCCAGCCTCGCAAGACTTCCGCGAATGGTCGCGCAGGCTAGACAAGCGGGCCACGCGGCGTCTACGGTGCCGTTGCCGTACGTTGCGATTTGGAAGGCGTTGTCGACTGTGAGATCGAACTCGTTGTCTGTGAAGGAGGATTTGGTGTAGGAAAAGTTGGTGTAGCCCGACCACGGAGAGTTGGGAAGATAGAGAACGAGAGGCGTGGGGGCTGTGTCGTTGCAGCCGAAGAAGGTTGGCTGCCTGGTCATGTTTTGGGTGACGAGGGTTACCACGTCGGGGATACGGGGGAAGGGGATGTTGCCCTGGGCTGCGGACTGAGCGGAGTCTGCGGGTTGTTAATTATTTGCATTTGAAACAACTTGAAATGAAGAAAAGGTCGAGAAGTAACTTACTGACGAGGTTCGTGCCGTTTACCCAGCTGTAAGGCAATGAGTCTGAAGAGGACTCGTAGACAATGACGAAGTCGACTTGTCGCTCGGGGATAATGAGAGGGCGAATTGGGTCAGTCTCACCCGCGAGACTCCCATCAACCTGCGATTTGTTAGCTGGGTCCTAGTACTCACCTTCTCTTCAAAGGTCTCTTGTCCAAAGAAATCAACGAAAATTGCAGAAAGGGCCGGAGATGTGGTGAGAGACCTGTCGGAAAGGGGGCAGGTCAAAGAAAGGTGACCTACTAGGAGAAGATTATCCACGTTCTGCATAGCCGGGTTGAAGTCTTCAAATGGATTCGGGTACCAAGCCCAAAGAGAGTCATTGAACGACTGGTTGAAGCCCTTGGCCGTGTTGACGACAAGCTCGACCTGGCCATTATCGTCGTAACCTGGGGGCACCACGATGTCCATCGAAGCCGTCTGTCTTCCCTCCAGCCAGCCCAGCCAGCGCTTCGCGAAGGTCGGAATATTGTACCACTCTGCGATGAACCACGCGTTGAAAGCGTCTGCGGTACTTCCCTGGATGAAGGTATACTTATCGAACCCCGTTACGCACTCGCTGGTGTTCTGAGCCGTACCGTTCGACATCGACGTGCCGAGGTACATCGTAGGCATGAACGCCTGTACTCTACCTCCGAGCCAGCTACCGAACTCGAACGGTGTCACTTCATACGAGGTCAAGTTGAAACCGTTGGTATCGTTGCGGCCGGGCCACATGATGTTCTGGATGTTGGGCGATTGGCCGGGAATAACCTCGGACAGCGCAATGATGGGCATGGGGGCCTCGCCGCGGGAGAAGACGGTGCCTTGGGCAGCGAGATCGGAGAAGCTCCCGTAAGTCTTGTTCTCTGGGAGGTAGATTGCCCAGAACTTCCCAAAGGCGTCGGCTACGGAGACGGGAAAGCCTTGCTCTGCCTTCGAGCCGACATCTTCAAAGATGTTCTGGATGTATTGATCCTGGCCCGCTTCGCCGTCTTTGCCTGTTTCGTAGCTGACAGTGAAGTTGATTTGTTTTCGTAGGTCTGCGACACTGATAAAGTCATTGGCGGCGCTGTTGACATGATTGTTAATAGGTGAGCTGCTTCGAGAAATTCGGTTTGACTTGCAGTGTGCTGACGGTCAAGGCCCCCCCTCCGCTAAGACCGGAGATGTACGAAAGAAGCTGTGTTAGACCGCCAGTCTTTGATTGCACCGCTGCCGGGTTTCGAGCATCGTATGCCTGCCAGATACCAAGACCCCCAACGCCGGACTGCGAGCCGCCGCCGGAGACAGCGAGGCCGACGACGGGGTAGTTTGTGGTGTTGAGCTTCTGGATGTAATCCTGAACATTGAAGCCATCGATATTGGACAGGGTGAGGTAGCTGCTCAACGCCGGAATAACCTTCTCGCCGCGGCTCACTTTCCAGGAAGATTCCGGCCGCGAGAGTCCCTGCGAGATGTTAAATCTGGGCCTCAAACTTGGGCGTGGAGTTCATCATACATCCGAGGCAGCCCGAACTCGCAAGCCCTCTGGGCACTGTCCGTATACAGGGGCATAAGGGTCGACTTGAGAATCGTCGTCCTGAGCGGTGACGATACTTGCTCTCAGCAGGAAACCTGCGAGGACACGACGATCCGATAGAAAATGCATTACGAGTGAACTTTCCGGAGCTTTCAAACTACAGACTAGGGTAAGATGAGCTGCCTTCTTCCCTGACCAGCGCTGAATCGAGGGAGCTCCCCAATTTTAATGATCATTATTCCCATACTCAGCTGCTTCAATGTCTCAAAGAAAGCTAAATAATGAAGGAGCTGTTCAGCCATTTGAGGGGAAGCTTCTGTGGTGGTTGATGAAGCCGGCTAGATCTAAGGAACATGCCTTGTAAAGTGCGCTTGAGCATGGCGTTTTGCTCGCCGAGGGTATATGTGGAATAGTTCGCCATCATCAATGTTAGCAGCTGCAAGCTGAAGCTTTCCCCCGTCAGCTGTGAGATCCAAGGCTGAACCCAGGTGCGCCAGTCCCAGGAGACCGTCAACGTAGGCCGAATTGAGCTAGGCCCCCACGTATTCTGCGTGTTGGGGGAGGGGAGGGGGGGGTGAAACGAGATGGTTCAGGGCAGAAATCCGTCCAATTTTCCGATCTTGAAAGACATTTAACACTGGCCCTTGGTTCTATGCATATGTCGGACCTGGGACGCAACGCATGTGTCGAAGCCACTTTGACACAATGTTCACGTTGGAATGATAAGACCCCACCCCACCCAACTAATATCCCACCCATCCCGATCGCGTATTTTGGGAACCAATCCCGCACTTATTATTATATCGCGATGATTTGGGATTTATTTTTCACAGCAAAACACACTTAAAATCTAAATTCAGAGTACTAACTAGTAAACTAGGTATCCTACTCTTTCTTCTAAGCCATGTTATTAATATATAGTTTAATTGGGTGTATAGTCTTAACCTTTTGGTCTACTTTGACCTACTACTTAACTTTTATAATCTCCTTGATCCTTATAAATTACTCATTAGGGTTTAACTTTACTCTTACTTTTTTTAAAGGTTTTAATTAATTAATTTAAACCTAGAGACTTTTTACTTATTATTATAATAATAATATCTTAAGGTTATTATTATTAAAAACCTTACTAGCCTTATTAAATACTAGTTATTATAAGACTAAATTCTATTCTTCCCTATTTTATAAGAGCTCCTATATTATTTAATATCTCTAAAGATTTATAAATTTATATAGAATTATAATAGTGAATTATAATAGTATTCTAAGTATTTAAGGGAGATTTAAGACCTAAAAAGAGACTTAAAGTATATTAATAAGTATTAATTAGAGGAGAAAAGAACTTAGTAGAAGTTTAGTTATATTTATAAACTATAACCTAGTTACTTTTTATTCTATTTTAATATTTAATTTTATAATAGTTTTAAACTTTATTTAAAGGTAATAATATAGGAAGTTCTACTTCCTAATAAGAGTAAAGTTAAATTTAAGCCTATTAAGACAGGGCAGTGAGATCTACTATTATAAGGAGGCTTATTAAATAGCTTAGTCAGTTATTTATTACAGATAGAATCCCACGGAGGGACAGAGACAGAATTAGTATTATTATTAGTATAATAACATAAGTAGTATAGTAGTTTAAGTTTAATTTTCTTAGTGAATTATTATTCTTTTAATTAATTCTTTCAGAATTATATTTATAATAATATATCTAGTTATTTTAAGCTCTTTTCCTTTATTCTAAGGCCTATAAATATAAAACTATAATACTCTTATATAAATATATAAGTATATATAGTTTTATTATTCTTTACTCTTATAATATTCTTAGTTTATTTTAATAGTACCTAGAAGTGGATTCTTCTCTTTTAAGAATTCCTCTAGGGGAGTACTTAAAAGAGATATACTTTTATACTATATAAATAGGTTTACTATTAATATAATATATAATATATTATTCTAACCTCTAAATAAATCTTTTACTTTGTGAGTATAAGGCTAGAGATAAAGAGAATAGTAACTAAGTATTTAGGAACCTTATTATAGACCTAATTATAAGGAAATAGTAGGTATAATAACTATATAGTTGTTATTTTTAGTGGGAATACTTAAGACCCTAAAAACTTAGTTATAATAACTTTAAAATTTATAGACTTAAAAAGTTTTCCCTTTCCCTATTCCTTAATAATAAATAGAGCTAATATCTACTTTCTTTATTATAATAATTAATAATTAATAATAAAATAATAAATAAATAACTCTAGTTAAATTAATAAGTTTAATTAAGGGAATTTAGACTCTATTTTAATTATTATATAATAAGAATCTTATATATTTAAGAAGGTTATAATACCACACTACCTATAGAAATTAAAGAGAGATAAGTTAGTAAACTTATAAAAGGGATAGAGACTATAATTATTCTTAGTCTATAAAAAGGAAAAAAGCCTATATATTTATAGGAGGGATAATAACTATAACTATCTCTAACTTATAAGGAATATAATTAATACTAATAAAGAAGGGCTAAAACCCTTATTCCTCTTATAAATTTATTTATTTATAAACCTAAATTATAAAAGTTTCCTTTATTTTTACTTAGTAAAATAAGAATTAAAGAATATTAACTTTAATAATAATAATATATACTTATTATAAATTATTAAGAGCTTACTTTAATTATTATATTTAATATATTAGAATAGTATTCTAAGAAAATTAGGGGAGTCCTAGAAGTTAGTATATTTACTTTTAATTCTTCTAGGCTAAAGAATTCTACTCTATAAAATAAGCCCTATAAGGGAATTACTTTTAAGAATATTTAGGGGTAAGCCCTTTATTCTACTACTTTTAAAAATAGAGAATTTAAGGAAGTTATACTCTTATAGACCTAAACTATCCAAGTTAAATACTAAGTCTATACTAATAAGAATATTTATAATAAGTATAATAATAATAAAAAGAACTTTACCTCTAGAGCTCCTAAAAATAATAAGTAGTATTATATAATAAAGACTTACCCTATAAAAATAGAGCCCTAGTCTACTAATAATAGCCTATTCTCCTCTCTTATTATTAATATAACCTAAATAATTAAAGAATTAACTAAGACTATATAGAAATAATAATTAGTAACTCTTATTATTCCCTATATTTAGGAAATTCCTAAATTTACTAATAATAATATTTCTAATTTCCTAGATAATTATAAATTCTATATAGAAATTTATAAGAGGACTAATAAAGAAATAATAGCCCTAGTTAATTAGTATTATAATAAATTATACTAGTAAACTATTAAAAGTCTAGTTATAATATATAAAGATTAAGTAGACCTTAAGAATACTCTCTTTAAAATATATAATATTATAAACCTAAGTACTTATTAAGACCCTAATAAGGAACTTTAAAACCTTATATTTAATTCTAAGGTTAATAAACCTAATAATATCTTAGAATTCCTTATAAAGGTTAATAACCTCTATAATAAGGCCTATAAATAGAAACTAGATTCTCTTTTTAACTTAGAGATTAACTATATTATTTTTTATTACTTCCCTAAATAAATAATATAGTATATTTTAAAGACTCTCTATAGGGATTATAAGGCTCTATTTTTAGTCCCTTAGGTTTAAATAGAGACTACTATTACTTAGTAAGTCTAAATAAACTAAGTATATAAGTAATTATATAGTATTTTAACTAATAAAGCTCCTAGTATTACTATTACTATTCTTAAATATAAAAAGCTAAAGGTTATATTTATAAAGACTAAAGTAATTAAGAATACTTTCCCTATAGTTAATTAGAAGGCCTAAATAAATAACCTTATAATTTACTTAGAGAATATAGAGATTAAGTAAATTAGGACTAGTTATTATATAAATACCCCCTAGTAAGTATAAAATAATATAAGTATATATATTACTAATACTATTAAGAACTAACTTATATTATTTATAATATAGTACTTATACTCTAATAGTAATTTATATAATAGAGGTTTAATTTATAATAGAAGAGGTTAAGGTCTCTTTAACCTAAGAGGAAATTACCTAGGCTTTATTAGCTAAGACTCTATTTTTTAATTATAGTCTCCCAGGTTTATTACTACTAATAACTCTAATACTTATTATACTTATAGAGAAGATAAATATATTATAAGGGATTATAAGGTAATTAGGGCTTTTATTAATTAAGGCCTCTATTACTTTAAAAGGGGAACCTAGTAAGTTAGGAACCTCTGGGGCCCTCTTTATATTTAAGTTCTTAATAATAATATTAATAATAAATATTATAGAGGCTAGTATAACTTAATAATTATCTCCTTCCTAATTCTTATAACTAGTATAGAAGAAATTAAGTAACTAGAGATTAGAGTACTTAAGCTTTATAAATATTTTCCTATACTTAGAATAGTAGAATCCTAATTTAAAAGCTAGTATAATATGAATAAGTATACTTAGTATACTATATAAGGGGCTATAAGCTTAGTACCCCCTAAAATACCCCTATAAGGATAAGTTATAGAAGAGAAAGAGAATACTATTTATAATATTCTTAATATCTATATAATTATATTTAATATACTAGCTATAATCTTTTCTACTAATATAGAAGTTAATATAGTAACCTAATCTTAATTTTAGAATTATTATACTTCTCTTTACCCTACTACTTATTCTAATAAGAGGATTTATATTATAAGCTTAATTTAGGAGTACCTACTAATATTACTACTAGAGCCGTAGGTAGAGGAAGTTATAAATAAGAATAAGGACTTAGTAGTAATAGGTAATCCTATACTATAGGTAATTATTTAAGAACTTAATAAATTTATTATAATAATAGAGGGGAGAATTCTTACTAAGGACTTATAAATTAAAAGAGTAAATATAAAGGTAACTATTCTAGAGTCCTTTTTTTACTAGGTATAATAGGACTATAATAATACTATATATAAATATATAAAGTTAATTATTTAAAATTACCTCTTATATAATAATAAATATTAATTAAATATATTTATCCCCACTGGGAAGAACTTACTAGGATATATTACTAAAGCTCCTAGCTCTAGTAGCTACCTTATAAAGGAAATATAGAAGTGGAATAATACTTAGGTAAACTCTACCCCTATATCCTAGTATAAAAACCCTATATAAGAGGAAATTAGTATTATTAAAGCTTATATTTATACCTAGGTCTATATAGAAGAGGTTATTATAGTTAAAGTACTTAAAGTAAATACTCCCACTACTTATATTAATAAGGATATTATAAGGAATATACTCTATAGAGTAACCTTTATAGTGGGACCTTACTTTTATAAATATATTTATAAATTATTATTTCTAGAACTTAGTAAGAATATTATACTAAACTAGGTTAAGTAAGAGGAAAATTTAATTATAGTATTTAAACCTAGTTTCCTCTATTAATTAGTAACTAGTATTCTTAGTACCTTTATAAACCTATTCTATAGTTCTTAAGGGCTCTTATAATAAATTCCTACTTCTTAGAGAAGTAGCCTAACTAGCCTGGATATATATATTTAAGTTATAAATATTATTCTACTAGGGGGCTAACTAGAGGAGAACCTTAATATACTAGTTACCTCTCTTAATAAAGTTACTAATTATTTATTATATACTATAATTACCTACTAATACTATATCCTAATTATATAGAACTTTATTATACTATATTTCTAAATTACTATAAGAATTAAATAAACTTATAATTTAGAGTAATATAGAATTATTAATACTAGGGTAGTAATTAATATTATCTCGGAGAATTATATAAATTATAATAATATATAGGGGAGTATTATTCCTATATACTTAAGTATTAGAGAGTATATAAATATATAAACTATAATTATATTTAGGGGTATAATAGTAGAGAATATTTATATTAGGGGCTATTATATATTTAATATATTATTCTTTATTAGTCCCTAGGGTAAGATATTAAAAAATATAATTCTAGGTACCCTATTTATAGCCTATACTAGAATAATACTTAAGTACTCTCTAACTTAAATTATTAATATATTTTAG